>VDFB02195357.1:0-22955 GCA_007258455.2 Sequoia sempervirens | reverse complement strand
ACAATCATAAAAAATCATACTTTTTCTTCTCTTGATTCCTCTCCTATTAGTGACGAAGGTATCTTGGTGAAGGAAGATACAAGCATTGAGGGTCTTGATTTTCCATCTCCTCATCCCCCTTTGGAAGATGTTAGACAACAAGAACATAAGATCATAGAAACATTCTTAAATATCACCTTACCTAGTCTCTCTAACCGTCACAATCAAACTTGTTATTTTCCTAATATCCCTCCTCGATGCAAAGAGGATAGGTTGGTGTTAGAAGATATCCCTATTAAGAGTCATGATAATCTTGACCCTTCCTTCCCTAATTCTCCTACCATTTGGGACAATCTATTTGAGACTCATAGTGATCCTTGTCTTGATGCCTCCCCCACTTGTGATGAAGCTACTTTACAAACTTCAACCTTGGATGAACATATTGCAAGCTCTCCTATTAGGGTAGATAATATGGAACATGAGAATGAGACCTTAGACACAAATGACAATCAAATAGATTATTTTTCTAATCTCCCCACTATCGATAAACAAGACAATCCAACCATTGATCATTCCCCTAGTTGTGATGAAGTCATTTTAGAAGAACCAAGATCCATAAATTTCAAGAAAATTTGATTCGTAGTTCTCCTAAAAACTCTCCTTCTAGGGAGAATATCATGGTGCTAGAAAATGGAAACAATACTAATGTGTCTTCCTTAGATAAAAAGGTGATTCTTGATTTCCCTTTATTAGAGATACATCAAACAAATAATGTTGAGGTTATGAATGCGCAAGTATCCATTAGCTCCACCTCGATCAATGGACCTCATACATACCCCGTGGTACATCCTAAGAATCCTCTTATTCTCTACCCACCTTTGCACAAACAACAAACTCAACACCAAATTGAACTCATCCTTTACCCACCACATAAACCTCCACCTCCACCTCCACCTAAACCCAAGTTTACCCTTTACCCCCCTAAGCATGATGTTGTTTCTCACGCACACTAAAATAGAAACAATCTATGACCACAAAAACCCACCCCAACACCATTACCTTTACCTAATCCCATCTTGGCTAGTTCTCCTTGATTAACTCCTATGAAATATGATCTTGTTGAGCAACTCAAGCATACTCCTATAAATATATCCCTTTGGGATCTTCTTTAGAATTCACCTACCTGTCACACTATGCTCCAAATTACCTTACAACAAATTCCTATCCCTTATAATGTGCAACCAAATGACATAACAACCCTCATTCATGGATTGAATGCAGACATTGTTTTCCACCAAAGAAAACTCCCCTCTTTGGAAGTACAAAAGAAATAATGAAGCTTTCATAATCATATCTCAATATAAAAATATAGGGATAAACTGAACCCTTGTTGACAATGGCTCCTCCCTTAATGTGTCTAGTGTAAATATTTTGGATAGGTTGCATGTGGATAAATCAGAAATTCAACCTAATTCCTTGTCTATCTAGGGATTTGACAATGTAGAAAAACAACTGCTTGGTGTGATCACTTTTCCTCTTAGATTTGGGGAAGTTACATTGGATACACCAATTCATGTTATTCCTAACTCTCTTTCATATAATCTCATTTTAGGATGACTATGGATTCATGCAATGAATTGTGTGCCTTCCACTCTTTATCATAAAATGAAATACATCCACAATAACAAAGTATACACACTTAATGCTGATCTTGAGCCTTATAGTCTTTTACAACTCGAGAAAAACAAAGAAAATACCTTAAACATATCAACATACACTACACACATGAAACTTGTACAACCAAAAAATAAAGAAAAAACTCAAATCTATTAGGTGATGATTGGGGTTCCTTATAATTCACACCAACACTCATGGGCGAGTACAATATCACAAACAAAGATTCAATTGAGGGAAACAAAAATACAGTCATGGAAACACACAACTTTGAAGAACCTTTGAAAGCATCCACCTCAACCACTTTAGACCAAAACATAACAAATTATACAACAACCTTTGATGAACACAACAATGAGGTAGAGAAAGAGGATTCACAATTCAACAAACTAAAAACTTCTTCAAAGGCATACAACTTTCAAAAAACTCTTCATTATTGATTCTCAAATGTGACTGACATAGGACTGTATCTACAAAACAGTCTTCAAAGTACACTAAAAAATTATTCTTTCTCCAAACCCAATCATAAAATGGTTCCAAATACACCATTACACCCTTTCAAAATAACAACATACCAAGAGGACTCATATACAATTGGAAAACTCATTAAATCACCAAAGAACACTATTTTTTCTAGATTTTTCCCAAAAACCAGACCTAGGGCATCATTTTTCTCCCTCCAAACTTTATGTTTCACTCTAAAACCAATTGGAACATTGAAAATACTGGGAAAACTAACATTTCACAAAGATTTAGAATTTTACCATGGTGAAATGGGATTTTATCACCAATTTAGTGTCAAAACCCTTGTTTGCTGGAATTTCAGACCCACTTTCAGTAATTTGTCAATATCTCCCTTTATATTTGATGAAATGACCTCAAACAAATGCCAAAAGAAATCTAACTCATTCATCTATCCAACCATATAATATTTAGTGCATTTCAAATCTGTACCTGCACGTACAATTAGCTGCTACAGGACTATTACAATGAAAATCTAGAAATTGCAGCCACTAAAACCTTCATAACTTTCATTCTACTCCATGAAAATGAATTAAATAAAAACCAAAAAAAATTAGACTCTTAGTTGTATCATTAAAAATTACTTTTAATTCATAATAAGGCTGTAAATTTCCGTACAAGATCAGATATTCATGTTTTATAAGAAAAAACACAAAAATTTGCATGAAAAATAGGTTTTTCTCATTGATCTATCCATCATTTACATCCCTCTCCCCCTACCTCGACTTGTGAGAGTCTTATTTATGCCTTTAAAAAAAAACTAAATCATAACAAATGCCTACAACTAATTCTAACTTCCACCTAACTAATGAACTTATCATTTACTCTATTTTTCCTTTACAACAAGGTTTACAAGGTTTGTGTTTTTCCACCTTTTGAATAACTTATACTATTTCCTATCAAATGATTTAAATGGTCTTGAAAGACCTTATCTAATGATCCCTAGGAACTTTTAACTACTTATTACAATTTTAGCCTCATGGAGGCATGTGATCAAATAGGTACTCCTACACCAAACTCCTAAGGGAAAAAGAATTCAAGCCCCTTTGAATTGTCTTTTTCCTAGCCTTCCAGTTACTTTGCAGCTTGTCCTTTGTCTTTGCAGCCATCTTTGGTCCTTCCCTCATTTTATTATTCTTATTCCTTCTCCTATCAAGCATCCCTACAACTTGGAAGTCCCAAAACTCTATCATATCATCAAAAACTTCACTTTTTCCTTCATAACCTACACATACATAGTCCAAGGAAAAATTAGAAACAAAATATAGAGACCTTGAGGTCTCCTCCTTGTCTTCTTGTACTTCAAATTCCTCTTCACCCATAACCAACTTATCCAATATTGACACCAATTCACTTGCAACCTCAATGTCCTTGTTTTCTTCTACCTTGATGAGTTCTTCTTCCTCTTGTTTAAATTTTCCATCACCAACCTTACTATTCCATTCTTCTTCAATGGCTGCATGTTGTGCCCATAAATCTTCTTCTTTATCTTTGAGTGAAATTTCTGCCCTCTTTTGTTTTCTTTGATTCTACATAATCTTCTTTATAGGCCATATTAACCCCTTTGAAATTGGTATATGCCAACTTATTAGTGCTTTCTTAAGAAGTTGGTGTTCTTTGTCTAATCTTTCCAACCTTTTTCTCATCTCTTCCATGGCTTTCTCAAACTCTATTTGTCTTTCCTTCTTTCTCTCCATCTTTCTCAACTCTTTTTCCTCTCTTTCCTTCCTCCTTCGTGAATCCTCAGCCTGCAAACATATTTCCAATATTCTCAACAAATCCATCTCCACAAGCAAGTATCTCCTTGCTTCCACTTCACTTTGCCACACCTAGGCAATTAGGTTCCTTTCTCAACTTGTACAACACACAACCACAAACACCAAAACACAAAATCAACAAAATTCACCAGCCCATATCTTTTCTAGGCTTTGATACCAATTTTATGTAGAGCAAGAGGATTCACAATTCAACAAACTAAAAACCTCTTTAGAGGCATACAACTTTCAAAAAACTCTTCATTATTGATTCTCAAATGTGACTGACATAGGACTGTATCTACAGAATAGTCTTCAAAGTACACTAAAAAAATATTCTTTTTCCAAACCCAATCAGAAAATGGTTCCAAATACACCATTATGCCCTTTCAAAATAACAACATACCAAGAGGACTCACATACAATTGGAAAACTCATTAAGTCACCAAAGAACACTATTTTTTCCAGATTTTTCCCAAAAACCAGACCTAGGGCATCATTTTTCTCCCTCCAAACTTTATGTTTCACTCTAAAACCAATTGGAACATTGAAAAGACTGGGAAAACTAACATTTCACAAATATTTAGGATTTTACCATGGTGGAATGGGATTTTATCACCAATTTAGTGTCAAAACCCTTGTTTGCTTGAATTTCAAACCCACTTTCAGTAATTTGTTCATATCCCCCTTTATATTTGATGAAATGACCTCAAACCAATGCCAAAAGAAATATAACTCATTCCTCTATCCAACCATATAATATTTAGTACATTTCAAGGATGTACCTGGATGTACAATTCACTGCTATAGGACTATTATAGTGAAAATCTGGAAATTTCAGCCACTAAAACCTTCATAACTTTCATTCTACTCCATGAAAATGAATGAAATAAAAACCAAAACAAATTAGACTCTTATTTATATCATTAAAAATTACTGTTACTTCATAAGAAATCTGTAAATTTCTGTACAAGATCAGATATTCATGTTTTATAAGAAAAAACATAGAAATTTGCATGAAAAACAGTTTTTTCTCATTGATCTATCCACCATTTACATCCCTCCCCCACCTCAACTTGTGAGAGGCTTATTTATGCCTTGCAAACAAAACTAACTCATAACAAATGCCTACAACTAATTCTAACTTCCACCTAACTAATGAACTTATCATTTACTCTCTTTTGCCTTTACAACAAGGTTTACAAGGTTTGTGTTTTTCCACCTTTTGAATAACTTATACTATTTCCTATCAAATGATTAAAATGGTCTTGAAAGACCTTATCTAATGATCCCTAGGAAATTTTAACTACTTATTACAATTTTAGCCTCATGGAGGCATGTGATCAAATAGGTGCTCCTGCACCAAACTCCTGAGGGAAAAAGAATTCAAGCCCCTTTGAATTGTCTTTTTCCTAGTCTTCCAGTTACTTTGTAGCTTGTCCTTTGTCTTTACAGCCATCTTTGGTCCTTTCCTCATTTTCTTATTCTTATTCCTTCTCCTGTCAAGCATCCCTGCAACTTGGAAGTCCCAAAACTCTATCATATCATCAAACACTTCACTTTGTCCTTCATAACCTGCACATACATAGTCCAAGGAAAAATTAGAAACAAAATATAGAGACCTTGAGGTCTCCTTCTTGTCTTCTTGTACTTCAAGTTCATCTTCACCCATAATCAATTAAGAATATGGGAGGTGAATCTCTAATTCTTTGGATTGATCTAACCTTAAGTACAAAAAGAGAAAATTTAGGATGTTTTTAAAGATCAAAGGTGAATGATGTAGATGAATGTTTGATGGATGATATGGATGGTTTGAACTTTTGAAAGATCTTGAGGGAATTATAGACTTCTAGGACTTTGGGATGCTTCGATTTGGACTCTGATTTTGTTTTTTAGATTAACCTTGATTTGATTTTGCTTTGGTTTTGGATAATGAACAAATATATCCCAAGATGTTGGATGTTATATATGGAATAAATTTTCTCAAAGGATGATAATTTGACTAAGTGTGGGGATAAGGATACATCTACCCACACCTATTCAAATAGGATGATAATTCAACCAAGTATATGAAGAAGGATGTGTTGATGGTGTTTTCTGCATAGCAACAACTCAGACAGAATGCAATATTCTATCTCTCTTGAAAGGTAATTTTCAATAATAAATTACTAAAAATCACCCCAAGGTCTCTCGGGTGTCAGGTCATGACAATGCATAAACAACTCAGATAATATGTGAAAATGCTGGTAATCACAATCGGACCTTACTACAAGCAAACTGTATCCTTCCAACTTATCATATTTTGCAATATTATGATCTCAAATCCTAAATCTAACCGAATAATAAAGAAACAACAAAAGATGAGGGTGCAAGAGAAGTAATGAAATCTAAACCATTTCTAAGATGAGCAATGCAAATGATAAATACCTGGAACTGACCAATCTCTAATAACCAATTCCTGCTTAACCCACAATGCAATTTCACAAGAAAGGTGCAATCTTCCAAGGCATACAGATTTTCAAATCATAGACATTCATCCATAATCGAACTAAGCACAAATAGATATATGGTCCAGGTTGACTTCACTAGCCTACTACAATCAGATAGTTACTGGGAGTATAGACCAGAGATTACTACAAACATTCCAAGCATAAAACCATGAACATTATTCACTAGACTAATCTAACTCTAAATCTAGCATCCAATCTTATATCTTCGAGCAATTTCAAAGGATGGAACAACGGGAACCATGCAAGATAAACTAACACAAAAGAATTCACTAGAGAAACCACAATGCCTCCAATTGTATTAGATCACCAAAATGTAGCAACAATTCCACTATTCTGTGTTACAGTATTTGCTTCAAAGAACTAACTACTATCTCTACTACAGAATTACTCTAACTCTTTCTTAATCTAGATTGTCTCTATTATCTGTCTAACTAACTCCTTACAAATGAGGCACAAATACCATTTATAGAGAATCCTTAAAACATGTCGGCCCAACCAAACGTTTACAAAATAAAATAACCAAAAGAAGTCGGCCTCAAAAATTTCAAAATAAGGCACACATTAAATGCTGATACATCATCAAGGTCGGCCAAAACACACTCCCCAATGCAGTTCGGATCAACCCATGCCCTATAATAATAGGGAAGCACAAATCTCCAAGTTGACATTAATTTCCGCCTGCCTTATCTTTGTTCTGGTCCAACGATTCATGAACCTTCAAAAACACCTTATCCAACTCAACAACAGGTGGCAAGGGTAGGATTTTGAGCCGACATTCAATGGATCCAATTTCGTCCTTCGACTGCTTGACCGTTGCATCCCAATCACCCTTATATGCCGAGTACTTATCCACCACAGCCAGATAAGTAGCTGCATCATCCAATTGGTGCCCTGTACAGGGTTCTCAATATCAGGGGCATAGACATCATGCCACCATTCCCTCAATTGCTCTAAGCTCAGGTATTTAGGAGCAATCTTCCTCCTACCAGTTATTACCTCAAAAAAGGTGATGCATCCATCATAAACACCAGTTAGACTACCATCCATTTGCTTCTTTTGTTTATAAATCTTCTTGATGGCTTTCTGCTGGATTTCCAAGGCTTCGAACCACTCCCAAGGCTCATTAACCCTAGATGAAGGAAGGATTCCATCAGTAACCAGCTGATCCTTATCATACTCCATGATTGCTTTAGTTTTCTGTAATAAGAGATCAGCGTCCTCCTTATCCTGAGATAAAACATGATCTAATAAATCTTTAGCCCTTATTGCATCTTTTCTAGTTGAAAGGATTTCCTTTATTGCATCATCTCCTTTAGTCTGTACCCCCTTCAACCAATATATTGTAGCCATGGTAGAAGTTTTCATCTTTTCTATTTCAGAGATGGTCTCCTTCAGCAAGAAACTAGCAGTAGCAGAAGAGGATGGGTGAAAAGATTGCAAAGGCTTCATTAAATCTTCTAGACACTTCCTTAGCCTTTCATTTTCCTTCTTTAGCTCATGTTTGGATTGTGTTTCCTTCCTCAATCTACCAATGATCACTGCACTGGACCCCTCATATTCTTCAATATCTTGCTCCATAGAAGCAGGCCCAAGATTGATAGTCTGTACATTATAATCCTTCCCGGTGACCTCATCTCTACTTTTATCAGCAGCAGGGGTAGCAATATGAATAACCCTGTTACTATCCTCATCTCTTTCAATCTTTGAGACCACCTTGGCTACCCTCTTCTTCTTACCCTTTCCAATCTTAGCCAACATCTCATCCCAGTTGAGAGGAGTGTCCTCAACAATGACCTGCTTTCTTCTAATCTCCTTATCTAGCCAATCCAGAATAGCAGGATCCACCCGGATTTCATCCTTCTTGACCTCTTCATGCTGATCCAACGTCTCATCCTTTTCCTTTTCAGGAGATTGATCACCTTTGCTTTCCAGTTCTGGTTCCTCCTCTTGCAAGGGTGATGGAGACTTAGCATGAACATCCTCCTTCTCAGGGGATCTGTTATCTTTACTACTCACAGGAGAATCCTCATATTGTACCAGCGGAGAAGGATGCACTTCTACATGTCCTGCCTCAAACTCAGCAGCTGCGCCATAAAGTTCTCCCTCCTTAAATGGTTCCGCTTCTTCACTAGTCTCATGCTCTCCAGGAGTTGTCTGCTCAGGCATACCCGATGGAGGAGAGGTATCTTTTTGTTGTTCTACAGTGGATGCCATTGGAAGAGGATCTATTTTTTGCATGGTCTCCTTGGGAGATGGAGTTCTTGACCTTCTTGAATAGACCCTGGTTTTCTCTCCTGAACTCTCCACATCAACCACATGAGGATCCCCCTTATCCTTAGGAGCTTCCTGACCTTTCTTCTTAGAAGCCCTAGTTGTCCTTGCCCTTTTTGGTTGTGGAGGAGGATCTTCTTTCTCTGCTTTCTCAAGTTCCTCCTCTTCAGAAGACTTTCTTATTTTTACAATATGGCTTCTCTTCTTTCCCCTAGGTTTTCTTTTCTTTCCAGGCTCACTCTCCTTAGGGCCTCTGATTTTAATCTTGAAAGGTGAGCTCACCTTAGCTTTTCCTACAGAATCATCCTCACCAGACTCCTCTGAAGTGGAATGAGCATTCAAATTTCCCATCAGATTGAAGGTACAAGGTACCTTTTCACTTTCCAATTCCCATACTTTATGCTTCAGCCAGGACTTGGTAGATTTCATAATAGGAGCCATTAACTCCTCTAGTTCAGTTATTTCTTTTTCTGACCAATTTATATCTCCAATGGGTCTGTCCTTGACTGACTCATATGCATGATCCTGAACTAAATTTCCATCATCTTCCAACTAATCAGGAATTAACTTGACATTGTACATTCTGATCACATCAGCTGGAAGCCTAGAATATCTTTTCTTTCTTACCTCAAAGTCATCCTTGATGTTCGCCCAGTAGTCCTCTAGTTCATCCTTATGGTGATATTCTTTGGTAGCTTTCTTCTGGGCTTCACCAGTAATATCAAAGTTTGCCCTCTTAGAATGGAAAGAGAACCCATAAGTACTCAATTTCTCTCCTGATGCATGAGCCGATTGGATTGAAGGGAAAACTTCAGCTATACCAATTTTCAAAGAAAAATCCCCACCAAACCCTGTTTTGTGCTTCTCTCTGTTAACAACAGCATCAAAATCACATACCTGCCTGGTAACCTCCAAAAGTATGACATGGTCGGTAGGATATCTAGGCAATCTGTACGGAGCAATTCGGACATCCATCAATCCTGATATAGGAGAAGGTGATGAATTGTATGAACCAAGCTCCATATTTTTTGATCAGCTCCTTGGCTCCATCAGAAATTATCACATGCTCTGCATTTTGAAGCAACCTAGTGATATGCATAGTGAATGCATCATTTGCTCTTCTATAATTTGAATTCCCTAGGTGCAACTCAGGATACACCTCATAAATGGCATCCTGTCTGAATGTTCCTTTTGGATTCAAACCCCTGTATGGATAAAACCTAGCAAGCACATACACCACATAAGATGACATGGTGAATTTCTTTGTTTCAAGCACATCTCTCATCTGCCTGTCAATTATTGCACTAATAATCCCTACCCAATGGTAATTAATACCTTGCTCAATCTTGTTTATAACATGTACCATCCAACTCTCCAATACCCCAGCACTCTTCAAGCTGGCCACCCTGCTTAACAGTGTGATAGCATCATATATATCCTACCTGAACTTGACCCTGTGCAACTGCTTAGGTAGCTTGGAGAAGTGATATTTTGGATTTTCCAGCCAGGAATTAATCATCTGTTGGGCTTTGGTAGGCTCATCCTCATAGTAAGTCCTTGCCAAGTCCATGTCCAATGCACACACACATGGTAAATCTGGCATATCAAATGCCTGGGCAATGGAAACCGGATTAAAGTTTGCCAACACTCTTCCATCAGTGCTGACAATCCTCTGTGTGCCAAAATCATAGTGTCAGGCACATTCCAATATCAACTCATAGCATTGAACCGTAGGAGGAAAGCCGGCCACATGAGCCAATCCAGACTTCACTATCCCCTTGGTCAGGACTGATAAATCTTGTTGAACTGTCCTTTCCTTGAACTCTTCATATCTCCAAGCTCCTACATTCGTATCTGAGACTTCTAACCAAACTGAAGCTATCTTACTGTCAGGCAACTGGCTTTTCACATCTAGCCTTAACCTTTCCGCATCTGTGACCGAGGACCCCTCTGTATCCCCTTTGGCTTTTCCTGCCGCTGCTTTGCTTGATTCAGCCTGCATTCACAAAAGAGCCTCATGAAAATCCAATTATCATCCATATTTCAGTCAAAGATTAGCCTTGAAACTATGAAATCATTAAGATCAATCATTAATCATCAATCTTGAAAAGCCGGGAAAACAAAGCAATCCGGGAAAATCCAGTCAGGGCAGAATTCAGAGAAATCCGACCCAGACGGACTCCCGCTGCCAAGACATCATTCATCAAACAAATCATCAATACAGACAAAAGAGATGCATAATTATCTTGAAATTCATCCATTTAGCAACAAGAAACCATCATCCAACATTTAATTCACTACTTCAATTTCGAAAATCAAAATGAAATGAAACCAGGCAGAAAATGGGAAAAATCCGGATGGCTCGGATTTCCGTGGACAGCTTGAAATTCTGGGAACTCATCATACTTCGGGGAAATGGAAAAAATCTGAGAAAATTCGGGTGCACAGAAATTTCGCGAACACCTCATAAACCCGACGACCGTTCGTCGCGCAGACCATTAACCGAGTAATCACACAAATTTCCCTATTTGGATTACACAACGATAAATTCGACTCCAACAAGCCAAATTTTGATTGCACATGGATTTAATTCCCCAAAACTCTCAGATGATTGATTCCTGCAACGAAATGATGATGCCCTAAGTTTGACAGCTAAACCTCCGCCATGAGAGCTAAAGCAAGCTCAAAATTCAAACGCAATCCCTCAAAATGATGAAACTAGGGCGCACTAGGGTCTCAAATGCCGTGAACAAGGTCGAGCAAAACACAAGACAAGAGGATCATGACGACTCCACCAAACTTTAAGAAATCTGGGCAAACATATCGAAACCCTAATCTTTACAAAATATAGCAGACTACGCGCCAATAAGGCAAGGCCCCAACAGAAACACCTAGCCACAGGGGTATACCCGACACTCGATTGATAAACGAAGGGATGTACAGTGTGGATGATAAGACCCGTGGAAGGGTGAGTTCAAACCCTAATTCGATAAATATGTGATCATGAAACAAACAAGGGCCGACCCAAATAACCACCAATCAACAACTTGAAAGATTGATCAAAGCGCAAACAAAAGGCAAAGTCAACGATGGCCTACCATGGATCAACTCCGAATGAAGCTCGAGCCCGAGGAAGTCACTATGAATTAAGGTGCCCTAGTGACGAAAATGTCCACACAGACGCTCAAGTAATCCACACGCGAACAAACCAAATCCAATGACCAAAGCCCAAAATGAACAATCCTAAGCGCTAGAGTAGATGGCAAATGAATAATGAAATCATGAAGAGCACTAGAAGGCTTTAAATTCGCTTACATTCATGCCAGAGCTGGCGTACCTCAAACATTAATGGCCAATAAGACATATCGACGAAATCCGGAAACCCGAGCTCAAAACGGAAAACCGGAAAAAACTGAGCCAGACGGAAAATCTGGGTGAGCACGAATTCCATGGATAACGCACCCTTCGGGATTCACGCAATCCAGGAAAATTTGGGTGATCTAGAAAATCTCGGATTTAACCAGAAACCTAGATTTCGAAAAATCAAACAGTGACCAGACAATGGACCAGGACCCGAAAAAATCCGAGTGAACCCAAAAATCCGGACCCAAGGCAAAACTCGGACTTTCATTAAAAACCAAGTTCGATCACTCCAACCTTCAGGGTAAGACCAAGGAAAGCAAGACCAACATATCAAGACCTTGAAAGGACAAATCCAATAAAAACCAAAGGTCCAAGAGACATCCAAAATCAAAAGAGGGTCCCTACTCCAAGTGGGGTGTAAAATTGTAACGCATGTGATGCATCTACATATACCTAGCTAAACAAGATGATTTGATAGTTTGACTAAGCACATGTAAAATGATGCATCTACACATACTTGGCCAAAGATGATTTGATGTTCTGATTCAATGATTTCAATGATTTTGATTTTGTTGCAAGGATTTTGATGATTTTGATTTTCCAAAAATCCTAGCACAAAGGATGATTTCAAGATTTTTAAAAAGTTGATGGTGAAATGATTTTGGTTTGATGTTCAAAGATATATGAAGGTTTGATTTTGATCCTATGTTTACCTAAAAATACAATTGCTTACAAGACCTCAGTTGTGAAGAACATGCTTTTCTCTAGACAAGGTGTTCAAATTCTCGAAAAAGACTTGGATTCTAATAGTAATAAAATGAGTACAATTTGGGATTGTTTCTTGAAGCTTTTTTGTAAAAGTTAAAAAATAATATTCGTTTGAATTTGTATAGCATTGAGAGATGCTTTTGGTGATATTTTGGACTAAGAGATTTTACCTTTGGTTTCTTGATCTTTATTTTTCATGAAATCATTGAAGACACGTGTGGGATTCAATTATTTTTTGTCTTTTCTTAATGACTTTGTTTTACCACAAACACTTCTTGATTAAGTTTTCCAAACTAGATGTCCAATGTATCAATTTCTTCTCATCCCACAAAACATATCCTATGGAGCTTTAATGAAATAAAGGCAAGGGTTACCTATTGTTAACTCTAGTAAGAAAATTGAGATATAAATCCAAGTGTTTAGAAACCTCTAAGGATAAAATCCCAAGGGAAAGCAATAAAACATGAATTTGGTCAATTGTATTTTCTTTCTAAAGGGTTTGAAGCTTTGATGAATAATGTTAAGTGTTTGTTTCCAAATGTTTTTGAACAAGCAAAGTGTTTTGTAACTAAGAACAAGTGCAACCCTATGGCTATGAAAGACTATATTTGTTGAGTCCCCACTTGGAAAAATCCAGCTTCGCTTATTTTTAGGGAATGGTTAGATGCTTGACCCCACTGGCTCCCCTCCATGACATTCACTTCTTGGGGCAGCCAAGCATCAGTACCTATGAAACTCCCATGGAATACTTTCAATTTCTACTAAAAACCGTAAAAGTGTGGGGTGGCTTCAGAACGACCGCTCTTGCACCAACAAATAGATAGGGATTTTAGCCTTTCTACAACAAGGGTTTTAATTTGGACTTTCCGTTCATAGGAGTTGACCCATTGATCCAAGAGACCATTGCTACCATTCTTGTTGGGGCCAACCACATGATACTAGCATTTGTTCCAATACCCACTTTTATATCCAGATTGGAAATACTCTTGGCTTTAGAGTGTTACTAGTTGAGTCGTTCCCTTGGGTGAGTACTTTTTCCCCAAGGAAGGCACTCTAAGATAAACAAAAGCGAGCAAACATATCCATAACTTCATCGATCTTTGTTGAAAAACAAAGAGAGAATACAAATGATAGGTTTACTCATAGTTGGAAGATGTTTTGTTCAATTTTAGTTCCAAAATGAAGTGTGGAGGAAATTACTTTATCTCAACCTAAGACCACCAAAAATCCTTTTGATTCTCAAGATTGTCATGAGGTGTGAGAGAAACATACATGTATTTTCAATGGTGTTAGTTTGAGTAAGAAATCACAAAACAAAGTAGCACATGTTCATTTTAAGACCCACAAAGCAATAATGACTTCTTTTTAAGCACCAAAGGAGATGTGAAAATTTGCCTTGTTCAATTGTTATATCCAAAAACCAACTCTAGTAAGTTTGTATCCTAAAGTTAATTTTAAGCCCTTTTGTAACAAGAAATTAAAGTGTTCTTTTTAGAGCCCAAAAGAAAACTGGTAGGTCCTAAGCATGAAGGATAATAATATTTCTTAAGAAAGATAGTGAATTCTCTAAGAGTGTTGAACAAACACTAAAGTGTTCAAAAACACTTGGTATCATGAAATGATGTTATTATGCTTCTTTTACTCTTCACCTTTGATCAAGCCAACCTATAAGAAAACCAATCAGATTTGTAAAACACAGAGGTCAGGAAATTAAAGAACAATCCAAATGATCAGAATTTGAAAAAAGGCACATGTCATAAAACTAATTTTCACTTTTTACTTCCCTTCAGCAGTGGAACCTATGAAGGTGGTGTAGTTTAAAACTTCCAGTGGTGCTATATAGCATCGATTTTCAGTTAGTGTTGCTCTGCAATAGGGACAAAGAGCCTAAAGGCGTCACTATTTCAACCAACGGTGGAGTTTGAAATTTGGAAAGATTCTAGAGGGAAAAAAAGGACACAACGGTGCACTTTGGAAATTTGAATCTCGAGTGAGAAAAAAAGAGCGTTGGAGTTTGAAATTTGTAGTGGTGTGATATAGAAACACTAGAGTCTCAATGGTCCTAAACTATGATGCTGGTCTTCCAACGATGGAGTCCCTTGTAGAGACACAAAACAACAAAAAAACACAGAATTTGGTGAAAAAATGTGATTGGAAATTTTGGTTTGCTCTCCTTTTGGCGCCAAAATGTGAACCAAGATTCCAAACCTACATAAACACAAGAAACAAACACCCTATTAGATCAAATGCAAGTTAGTATCATGATTCCCCAAGAAATCCATTTGAATTATAAAGGAAAAGGAATGAAATGAAGAACATAAACAAGCATAAACCAAAGATATTAAATCCTATTCAAATACAAAGAAAACTCCTGATCTCTTGGGGGAGTTGGTGCCAATTTGATGTGGAAATTGGCCCTTTCCCAACTCTTATACAAGCTTTGTTGATTGGTGATGAAGAGTGATCCACTTTGTTGATGATTGAAGTATGCTCCAAGATGAAAATCTGCATAACCTAGCTAAGATTGGATAAAAATAGATGAGAATTGCTATGGATTTGAGTATAATAACTTTTCTCAAATTGTGGATGATCTAAACATGACTATAATAGTTCTACTTGGATTTTGGATGCTCAAATGAGGAATGAATCCTCTTATTTATAGAGTGACAAGTTGGAGAAATGCCCAAAATGAAGCAATGTGGGACTAAAATTCAACCAATGGCAAGGTGCCATTTGTCAATATGAGAATGGTTGAGGGATGTGTACATTTTGATGAATGTTCCCATAAATGCAATTAGGTGATATTTGAAATTAGTGAAATGAAATGTAAGAGGGAAAAGAAATGTCTTAAATTCCACTTGGCTCAAGGCAAAAGGACTTATTAGGTGAAGTTAATGTCTTGTTGGAAGGACAAAGTCCAATTAGATTTTGAATTCAAATTTGAGAGAATATTCCTCCATTATGCCATGTTGAGAGAAAATAGGGATTTAATAAATGAATTAAATCTAATTTCATGTGCAAGTGGCAAGAGCTAGAGGATGGGGCATGGATTAGATTTAGCCTTAATCATGATTTGATTAACTTAAGTTAAGATTAGGTGATTTGCCCTATTTGATTTTGATTTATGGATTAAAATAAATCAAACGGAGATGGAAAATGATTTAGACTTAGTTAAATAAATATTTTGATTTATTTAGCTAAAGGGAATGATGCTAGTGCTAAAGATGAATTTATTTAATTTAAATGGAGGACTTTAAAGATTAATCAAATAAACTCAATTTATTTGATGAATGGGCGAATATGACTTAATTAAATGCATGATTCCAATTTTGCTTGTCTACAGGTTCTCCTCCAAAGGTGTAGAGAGTGAATTATTTTTCATATTTTGGGTTGGAAAGTGTAGGAGATCAAGAAATTGAGTACTTGGTGGCCTAAAAAGTGGACTTCTCTTCCATTTTCCATTTGAACATGTTATGTTTCAACATGGAAGTGATGGGTTTTACCAATGTATAAAGGTTGAGAATGAACCTCCTTACAAAGTTGATTCTACCTAGGATAATTTATAGGGATTTTTTATGACTAGGGAGGGAAATGGAAATGATGGCCTCCACTCTTTCTAGATTGATGATAAGACACTCCTTATAGACTAGGTCTATGTAATTTTCCTTTATCTATTGTGAACACACACTTTCTTGGGTTCAAGAACATGCCATATTTTGCAAGTATTAAGGCATTGTCATTGATGTCAATAGGAATGTCTACTAGCTAGTGTTGTCATTGATATCAAATATGTGTTGTTGCATGATGAAGATGTTGAGGATATTGAGAAAATTGTGAAAAAGAGGAAAATAGGTTGTTGCAGGTTGTGCATGTGTAGTTGAGATGTTGAGGAAGTGTTGTGAGTACAATGGAGCTATCATTTTTTTGTAGTGTCTAAATATGAGATAAAATGAAGTAATGAGCTTAGGCGATGTCTCTGGTACTTGGTTTCCAAGTGATTTTGAGAAAATTTTATAAATAAAGAAAATAATGTTGTGCAAGTGTTCATAATATGACCCAGGATGTGCTCCATGTTTCTTTTATGTTGATGCTATGCTTGTGAAGATATAATAAGTTGATTGAGTTCATTAGTAGTTCATGTATTTGGAATTTGGGTTTTGGATAATTGTACAAAGTGATATTTTCACTAGTGTGAACCAATTTTTTAGTGATATTTTCTGTGGCCTGGGAGAAATCTATTTGCTCCACGTTTCTCTATATTTTGGCTTTAGGTTGTACATATTTGGGAAGTTGCTTATAATGTTTGTATCTTTCATAATTCAAGGTTTCACTTGATTTGGTATAGTATAGTGTGTGTTTCATGCGTCAATGTGTGGATAAGGTTTACTAGTTGTTCCGAGTTGAAGTATCTATATTGATGTGTGCTTGGATGAAGTGTTTGATGGATCTTAGGAGGTTTGAGGATTATTCTAGATCATGTTCAAGTGAACTTTGTTGTCTGAAAGTTTCAGATTGATTTAAGGAAGTGTGTACTTAATGTTTTATGGTGTTTGCATGGGTATTGACGACCTTGTGTTAACACTACATGTGAGGCTTATGAAAGTGTGTTGAGATGTGTTGGGATCTATATGGGTCTTAAATTAAGGATTTATATGGGTCTCCAACATTCCTATCCATGACAAGAATGTTTAGGTGTCAACCTAATTTGAATTTGTAAGTGTAATAAATAGTTGTCAAAATTGGAGAAGGTTTTCAAGGTTGAGGTTGATATAAATAAGAGTGGCGATGTTGTGAGTTGTAAGAAAGAAGCAAGATAGATGCAAGCTCGATGTGAGAGATGTGTGTGATGCAAATTTGAGTAGAGTAGTGCAAATTTAAACTATTGGATTCCTAAAGGTAGTGAGCTAAAGGTGTCCAAAATATTTCATGTGAGGCTATGAGAGTGTGGGATCATTTGTGGTGGACTCCTCATTGTATTGAGAAGTTTTTCTCTATGTAACATTTCTCTTCTATCTTCTTGTATTTCTTTCTGTGGGAGTGAGCCCTAACTATGAGCCTTTTTGGACAATGTGTCCTATTTTGGCAATGATCCCTTGTACCAATTTTGTAATTACTTATATTGTGAGCTAATCCTCATCATTGTTTTCCCTTATTAGTTTTTCCACATAAATATGGTGTTCTCTTGTGTATGGTGTTGTTATTTTAGTTTTTGTTATCTACACTTTATGATTAATCACTTTAATAGAATAAGGGTTTAATGAATACATGTGGATATTATTATTGTTGAGGGTTTTGTTATAATTTTCTACAACTGATTCCCCCCCCTCTTAGTTGTATTGTTCATTCAAAAATTGGTATCAGAGGAAGGCTCCTTGGAGAATAGTGTAACCACTTGAAGTAGATTTGGGATGGCGAAGAAAATTGATTGCCCTAGATTTGGTGAAACATACTATGCATTTTGGAAGACAAAGATGGAAGGATATCTAGTAGCTCATGGATTTGAGTTTGAAAAGGCTTATAAGAATCTATATACTCCACCTACAAATAGTACAAGCACAAGTGATGAGATCAAGGAACATGAGGTAAATGCTAAGGAAAATTTTATTTTGACAAGTAGTCTTTCAAATCCTGAATTGGTTAAAGTTATAAATATTAATACTGCTAAAGAAGTTTGGGATAAGCTTGAGAGTATTTATGAAGGAGATGACAAGGTTAAACAAGAAAATTTGTAGAATCCAAAGGCATGGTTTGAGACCATGTGTATGTCTAAAGATGAAACAATTTCAACCTTTTTTGAAGAGTACTTATCCTTATTTTATTGGTGTTTCACTAAGGAAATTACATTTGGATCAGATTTTTGTAACTTTTCCTTCATTGTGGAGAGTGTTAAATATAATAAAGAGTTTCTTGGACTCCTTCATAAGATAGGGGATCTTTTGGCCATGACCTCCTACTTACCTTCTAGTATTTCCTTTATCACTATCAATATATTTTTTAAATTACATTTATAGTTATATTTTAAAGGATGTAATCATATAATATGGAGATTCCCTTAATCATGTGTAGGATATTTAAGAATTTATTATTTTTTTAGGACATACATAGGTTCATTAGGATAGTCATAGGTTCATTAGGAAAACCATAGGTTCATTAGAGCTGACATAAATTCACTAGGACTATCATAAATTCATTAGGTCAATCATAAATTGATATTGTGGTGGTTATAGATTCATTAGGACTATCATAAATTGATTAGAATGGTCATATATTCATTAGGACAATCATAGGTTCATTAGGATAGTCATAGGTTTATTAGGACAACCATAGGCTCATTATGTTGGAAGATTGAAGATGTTGGAAGCTTGAATTGTTTGTGAGTTACTTGGGTGTTGTCATTGATGTTAACCCCTTGTATAAATAAATTATTAAAATGATGTTGGTGTTAACGATGCCAACCCCTAGCATTGGAGTTGTTGGTATTGATGTTAACTCATGCCAGTGTTGTCATTGTTAGCTACTCATGTTGTTGATCTAATTTGTCTTTGGGGAGATTGTTGTAGTTGGAAAGTGTTGTAGATGTGTTGTAGAGATGTTAGTAATATTGCTAATGAAGTTGGTTCACTTGGTTTCCAAGTTCTTTCAAGAAAAATTGAATAAAAGAGAAGTTTGTGTGACAAAGTGGTGTTTAGTGTTTTACTCTATATTTCTTCATGGTTGAAGATATGCTCATGAGGTTTATATTTGATGATCAAAGATCTTTAGAGGTGTTATATATGAGTTTCATTTGAAGTCTTGTGGTGATTTAGATAAGGTCTTGATGAAAATTATTCTCCCAAAATAAATTACATAATGAAATAAAATCCCCTTTTTCCCTTGTACCCTTTTTCTAATTATAAATTTAATAACATAAAATTTAGTTTCTATTGCTTTAATTCCCAATTTCCTAAATCCCAATTAAACATTTAAATCCATTCCTAAATAAAATATATCCTTTAAATTCATGATTTAAATCCATATAAGCATATCTCTCTAAATTCATGAAAATTAGAATTCAAACAAGATTATTTAAATTGTGTAACTCACAATTTCCAACCTAAGGAATTTTCTCAATTTAAATTAAACAATAACTTACTTTCATTTCTATTTTCCCTTTTCCTAAAAAATAGAGAATAATTTAATAATAAATATCATAATCATTTAAATTCCTAGTATTTCATTTACAGGCAAATATGAAATTTAAACCATTAATTAAATCATACATTTATGGGTTGATCACAACACATAGGGATTCCAAAATAATTCCTAACTTAGATCTAGGTTCACATATGGTCAATTATAACACATACCGTACTCAATTTGAATATGACTAGGGAATGGATATGAAGGGACCTATTGCAACATCTCAAAATTAACCACCATTGGGAAATAACTTAGACCTATGTAGCCAGGTGGAGGAATAACCTTGTACTTGTAACCAATCAACACACATCAAGGGTACTTGCTCAATGTATATATAGCTAAAGCATGACATAATCATCCTAATGGGTTCCAATAGGAAAAACATGAATAACATCCAAATATAACTCATTAAATAAATTATTTCTTTTGAACATACATAATGAGGATCCCATTTAAATAATCACAACATAAATAATGCATTATATTGAATTGAAGTAAACTAAATAATCCAACACCCGACATGTTAAGGAATCTCATCTCACACATGTGGTGATTCATACATACCAAACATATCCATAAAATAATTACCACATCAATCACAAGGAAATGATGAAGTTAAAGCATCAACTCACATTAACAGGATGAAAATGGGAGGGGTGCTACATCCTCCCCCACTAAATTAGGCTTACTCGTGGAAACCTACACAAGCAAGGATAGGTACACCTAGTACACGATCCTTCAAACACATCATTATTACAAGATCAATCCTATAGACTTTCACCAAGTCTAGACATCAAACAATCAACACATAGCTCTAGGGGTGTACAAGCTAAGTGCCCACTCACCACTAGGTGCACAACCACCTCATAGATCACCACACTACCTTCATCAACTACCATTGCAACCAATGTCAAGGGCCAACTATTGGGTCCAAAAAAACACAATATTTAAGGTGAAACTATGTCTCCACCATGCCTCACCTCCAATTATGATGCTCAACATGAGGTTCCCCCTCAAGCACCAATTGGAAGAGCAAGGATTTCCAAAACACATTAGCTTCTCCATGAGAAACTAGGAACAACATAGGGGTTATTAGAGGAAACCATCTACTTGAAATACCTTTGGAAGGCATAAGAACTCTCCAAATAATGAGGCTTAGCAATCCAAAATCTCTCACAAAACCCACCAAGGAAGCAACTAACCACTAAGCATGGGAGAGAAAATTAGATCTTCACTATCATGATGCTCAACTATGAACCAACTAAGGGTTAAACAACCCAACAAGATCATGAAATCATGATCAGAAGGATAACCAAGAACCACTTCAAGGTTCAAACACTAAGTATTCTCCAAGAGAATACATAACATAGCCAATTCCTCAAAATATAATTTCATCTTCTTTTATCCTTAAGATATGAACACCACTAAATAACCATAGAGAAACTCCTAAAACCCACCAAGACAACCTCAACTAGAAACTTAGCAAGGGTAGATGTATTTAATATAATTAAATAGCACAATAATGTGTTGAGGAACTTACTAACACACCTTCATACCTTACATTATATCAAAGATGAGTGTAGCTACATAAATCATGCCCCAAATGACACAATGTGCATCTTCATGCTATCAACTAATATGGATTTTAGTGCCCAAGTGACGAGGAAGCAAACCCGAGACACAAAAATACACTCACAAAATAGAGAATAATATTTTATATTAAAATATGGAACTCTTACATGCAGAGGATCAAAAATCCTCGAGCTCTGTGATACATGTAAGCTAAAGAAGTTTCACAAATTACAGATAATTGCAAAAGTTTCCCTTTCGCAGCATGCAAACTCTTTTTCCCAAAAAGCTACCCAAAAATATGAAATCAGCCCATAAATAGCCCCTTTTTAGTTTGGAGCCAAAAATAACATTTGAGATAAGATATTTGGCAGTTTGGCGCCAAAAGTACAATTTGAAATTCAAAAACTAAGTCCTAATTCGAAAATTGGCAATTTTCCAAAAATTGGCCAACTTTCGGAAGCCATAACTTTTGATCTAGGACACCATTTTTCAAACCGTTTGCACCGTCGGAAAGGTCTCAGAGTGAAGAACGTCTAAGAACTTGTTCCATCAATTCCAATGATTTCTAGGCCTGTACGAGACTGTTTAGTTTCTCAAACTGGACTCAAAAGGTTTTTCAGGGCAAAAGCAGAAACTGGAACTTGAATAACTTTCAAACCATGAATGATCTTGACCTAATTATTTCACCAAAGTGCTTATTTTTCCCTCATGAACCTTCTCATGATTTTTTTTCTTCCCATGCCTTAAAATTCCCACCTGCTAAAAATAGCAATTGAGTAGAAAAAGCAGAAAAACAATTTTTAAAGTTGGAAACTTTTATTCGATGAAAAGGGTATCCAAAAATGCAAAAATATCTACAAAAAGAAAACAAAAGCAACATAAATGGAAAGCATCTTTTTGGGTGATGCAAGATTTCCCTCACACCACTGGATGCTCCTGCATCAGACACCCAAGGTAATTTGAGAAGTGACCCCGTCACGTCTTAGATGGTCGAGGAAAACTCAAACGGTCAACCTCTACCTTAGACAACTAAGAAGAATCTTCCATAGGCCTTCCTTTTCATTTCACTAGATATTCTTCATATTTCTTATTTCTGGTACTTCTTCCCACATGGCTATCCAGGATTTCTTCAATCTCCTCCTTCTCTAAAGTAGATGTTAGAATACCACACTGTTCCATGGTTGGTACTTCCTCTACGCCACCTTCATGATATTCTGTCAAATCTGAAATATTGAACACAGGGGAAATGTTGTATCCATCTGACAAATCTACCTCATATGCATTCCCTGAATCATTCCTCTTCAAAATTTTACAGGGACCAAACTTTTTCATCTTCAGTTTGTTATACATTCCCATCGGAAAC
>VDFB02195356.1:0-12589 GCA_007258455.2 Sequoia sempervirens | reverse complement strand
CAATTATAATTGCAGATTACTTATCAAAATTTATAGCAGATACAAGTTCATTCTTATCATATATATATATAAAAATGTCCAATAACCACGTCAACATTAGCCTTTGAAGGTTGCTCTTAATAAGATTAAAGTATATCATTAAAGTTATTGGTTCTAGGCCTAATTGGATATCTTAATTTTTAAGATTGAAGACAAATTTAAGATAAATCCATAAGGGAACATCACATTGCTTTTCATTATAGCAAGTTTCACTAGTAAAGTTGCATATAAGTAACTGGAAGATTTTTGTACTATCTAAAGTGAGAAGTTAAGATTTTTTTAAATTCAAAAGTCAAGATATGGTCAAAGTTGGAGTTGACTAGCAGGTAAAGTTGTTGGTCAAATTTTTTTGTTGAGCTGGAAATTTTAGAGTTTTAACTGAAATGTTTATTGTTACAAAATCCCACTTTCACAAGATATATTTAGTATGTGCCTTCTTGACGTTTGTCTTGTTTATGACATAGGGTCATTCAAATGAGTTTGCTTCCCATCCCTAAAACCAAGAAAATGATATGCAAATCTTAAAACACCCCAATATGCTGGGAAAATGGATTGATCTGAGATAAGATTAACATACCCTGCAACAATGATTCACTATATTTCTGTTTTTTACTATTTCTTTGTCTTAATGACTTGCATATTAAAATCTATCTTTTTCTTCCTTATATTTGGTTGTCAAACTTTGAAGAGGGATTCAATTTTCAACAACTTTTAGATGGAAACATTAGATTTAAAATTGGGCCAAAAGCAGGTATGTTAATCACTCTTCCAAAATGGTAGATTTGATTGTTGTGGCAGGGGAGTTGCAGTTTTGGTGTTTGTCATAGATTCACTAGTTGGGTCCAGGTCTAGTGCAAAGCAAGGGACCTTCATTTAACCTGGTCATTATGTTAAATTTATAATGGTTTAGCAGGAAGTTATTTTTTTTTGTGCTAGAATTCCTTAGCATACAATAAAAAAGGGAATATTTTAGACCTTAGGTTCTATCTCCTCAAAAACAAATAAAAAATAGGTTTTTTTGTTAGGATAAAGAGATCCATTTTCATGGTTTGCTACTGGAAGAAAAATAAGTGAAACTGAACACATTTAGCAGCCTTCTTGGAAGAAGCAAGTGATGAATAATTATGTTCCACCAAGTTTCTGGGACAAGGACAGCAGGGGACGAGAGGACACATTTCTAGGACAGATTTTTTTGAAGCCATTTTAGGGCATGGCTGGGGACAGCTATATTAAAAATAGGATTTTTTTAAATATATAGGGAAATTTCAAATATTCATATGATAACATTGATAAGAATTTTATCATTAGAGATCCTTGATACACAACATTAGGTTGAATTGAAAGTTCAAATGAAAGTCAAACAAATTAACAAATGTCAAAACTCAAAATTTAATTGCTTTCATAATTCTTTGTAAATGTGAATATGATATAAAATTAAAAAATACAACAAAATGCCCAAAGGCTGCAGGTTTGAACTACAAAATAACAAAAACCTAGAAAGTATGATGTTGCCCCTGATTGACATTTTCCAACATTGCATCAAAATCAAAGTAATAGCTCACTATGAGGGACTGCCTCATCCAATGGAACTCCAACCAATCCCTCCCGTGCCTCCTCATCAATCTAGGTGGCATCTTTGGGATCAACATCCCATCATAAAGTTGGAGTTTGTTAATACTTTGAAGTCAAATGATCTTGAAGTCACAAAGTGCTATGCATGGCCACTAACTTCTTTGTGTGTCTCTAGGTAAACCTATTCCTCTTGATAGAGTGGATGAAGCTATATGTGGACTAATTCCTCTTTGCAGTAGAGGAATCAGCAATCTGTGAAAGAAGGTGAATGGAAAGCATTCTTAACTTTGGTGTACCCTTGCCATGCCATGTCCAGCATTAGGATCAGTTTGAGCTAATGTGGCTTTAGCTATTTTCACCTCTAGTTTGCCAAATGTTTGACTGCGAAAACTAGTGAAGGCAAGCCATTGTGTGTGAAGTATTTACTTGAATACATCTTTCAAAGGGTCTTTATTAATCTTTCTTACACCTCTTTGTCATCACAAGGAGGCAACCTCCCAGGCTTTGGTGCATACCATTTAGGATTTATAGCAAAGGTTGCCATATGAAGTGAGGTGTTCATAGTGTTCCACCACCGCATCACAATGGGCTTAATATGCTTCTCATATAATCCCAAATTAGGATCCATATTACAAATTGTTTGCTTCATCCACCTAAGCATGTTGTCAAATGTATGAACATAACTAATGACATCTACATTAGGTGAGATGAAAAAGAAAACAAATTTGCAAACAAAAATTTCAAAACACATAAGGTAGAATATTCGAAACAATAAAATCAGCCATCAATTTATTAATAAAATTAATGGTTTATTTAAAAATCAGCAATTTCTTACCTCATAGTGGACCGACAAATGTCATCACAAATATTTTGTTTTATAGTTTTTCCTTCAACAGTGTTTGCAATAAGCCATCTAGTCCACTTTGAATTAACCATTATCAATTGTAAAGCCTCTTGCATCTCAAGCATCCTCTCTAACAAAATGAAATAATTGGCCTACCTAGTCTCCACAGGTTTGAATAATTCTTTCATTGAAAAAGTCCTTAAGAGATCAAATGAGGTGTGGTGGTTACAAATAAACATATGAATATCCCTAGCTTTTTCTGCCACTTTCTACACTAAATCTATTTTCCTTGTATTGAATTAGTGACCATCTATACAACAGCTGAGCCCCAACCTCCTCTATGGCCTCTCTGAAAATATGAATTTGAAAGTCCACATCCATGTGCTTCCCTAAACAATCAATAGCTCTAAAAAACTAAGATTTAGTTGAATATGTGACTATGATGTTGATGAGTGGCCGATGTCCAATTTCAGTCTACTCATCCATGACAATAGAGCAGCCTGGCCTAATCCAAGTCGGTCTCATGTCCTCCATCACCAAACTCACCTTAGAATATTCTTTGTCAAAGAGAGTAGTGTGTATTTTATGTTCTTTAGGGGGTGAATGAGGGACCAACAAAAGCTACGTCATTGAACATTTGTTTGAAGTACGAAGAACGTACTACACGGAACAAAATGGCATGGACATAGAAAAATTTGGCAATGGAAGACTTTGCCACATCCCATTCTTGCATATTGAACATACTTGCAACTATCCTGCTTTCTCACTAGCACTATGTAATGTGCCCAAATTTGTGGTAAAGTGACTTAATTAATTTAATTGATTAAGTTGTTCAAAAATTAATATTATTTCAAAAGGATGACTTTAATTGATTATTTTAATTAAAATAAAGTGGAAATAATTAAATATTAAAAAGGTCACTTTATTAAATAAAGTATTCTTTTAGAAGTTGGAGTTAGTTGCAAGTTGGCTTCTTCTGGAAGATTCATTTGAGCCTTTAAAAGGATTTGAGTGCAAAGAATTTGGGCATCCATTGTTGAGTTGATATTTCTTATGCATTATTGCAAAGGCTTGAATCTTAGATTCAGCTAAATTTTTGAGGACGAAAACCTTCAAGAATTAGTAGGTTGGATGGAAACCCAACTCTACTTTGTGAGGTAAATCCACCAAGGGTTTGCCATTGAGCTTATTGTGAGTATTTGGCATTGAGAATGAGTTGGAAATGGTATTTTATTTGCAGGTTTACATCTGCTAGGGTTTGATATAATTTTGGCTAGGGTTTGGAGCAACTTGGGAGAGATTTGGAAGCAAAATTCCAAGTTGGGTATTTGAGATTTTGGGGAAGACATTGCAGATTCGACCTTGAGGGTTTTATGGCAGTAGTTTGGCTTCCATATTGCTGCATTGGTTGCAGGTATATTGTTGATATTATTTTACATTGCTGGGCACTAGGGTTTCTACACCCTATTTTGGTGTTTTTGGCAATTTTGGAGCTCAACCAGCAAGGGTTTGAAGGAAATCATCATTCCAGCTAGGGTTTTACATTTTTTCTGCAGATTAAGGACAAAAGAGTTCAGATCTGAAGATTATATTGGCATATTTTCATCCTACAAATGCATGGCTAGGGTTTGGGAGTGAAGTGCCTTGTTTTGGAACAAATCTTTGGTCATTGGCAACATATATTCATGTGCAGATTTGTGTTTCAGTTTTCTTCAGTTTTATATCAGATTGCAAATCCAAGGGTTTAATGGTCAACTTTGGCATTGTTTCGACATCACATTAATCTAGGGTTTCATTGCTCCAATCCTAGACCTAGCTGCCTTTATTTGGAGGAGTTTAGGGTTTGTTTTGGCAGCCATTTACATCATTATTATCAGCAAATACTTCAGACATTAACAACAGGGTTTGAGAACATCTACATCAGCAATTTCTTGCCATATATGTGATCATTTTGAGCCTGAATGAAGTAACAAGCAAACAGGTATGTGGTGAACCCAATCCTATGGTTTGTTTGTATATTGTAGACACGTTTTATAAGCATTTTCAGCCTGATATCATCTGTATCAGACCTGATAATCATTGTATTCAGATCTAGTATCTTGCCAATAAAGTGGAGATTGCATGTGAAATTCTTGTTATTTGTTTATGCAAACATTGTCTATCATTTCTATGTTTTATGTGATCATTTTGGCATTGAAATCCATCAAGAATCAAACAAACAAAACCCCAAAACTCAGAAAAACCAGATTGCATGCCAAGTGTTTGACAAAATGTCAAACAACATAAACTGAAAAATCAGGGCAGAATAAACAGGGGTTCTTACACACTAGTCTTTCTCCTTCCTCTTGTGGAAACATTACCTCTACCACTCACAACCATGGAGGGCATAGGCATAGTTGATTGTGCAGATTGTGTTGGCATTGGCACACCCTTAGACTTTGCTTTTGCCTCCATTTGCAATCTATGAACCTCTAGAGACCTTCTCTTACTCCTTTATATCTAGATACACATTGCAGCGTCGAAAATTGTCACCCTTGACAATTTCATATTAGTTTTAGCTCCCCCCTATGTGCTTGGACTTAATTATGCATTAACTGCTCATTTTATAAACATCTTCAGAAAAACAAACAAAGGGAAATGAAAATGAGCATTTAATATTTGCCCCTGACACTTTGGGCCCCAGAAGAATGGGTCTGGTCTAGGGCGCTCCATGCCCTAGACCACCTCTTTTTGGCTCCAATTTGAATATTTCAGTGTTGGTGTTTTATTATTTGAATTTCCAATTTCAATTGTCGGCTATCAACATTTGATTTTTGAGAAATTAGAAGAATTGTATATAAATACAACGTTTTTTCACCATTTCAAACCTAGGCAATTTTGTTGAGAAAATTGAGCATCTTAAAAGCAATCAAGAGCAGAATTATCAGCATTTTAGCAATATTTATTCATGTCAATCATCATGTCAATCATCAATCATGTTTTCATGTAAGTTTTTTCATGTTTTCTGAGCACCAGCACTTGCAGTACTTCAATCAATCAATCAATTTCTCCTTGATGGTGATGAGTACATGATTTCAGTCCATCAAGGAATGCAGATCTGAGTGGTGAGTTGCAACAATTTGTCAATTCATTACTTGTTATCATTTAGCCTCTGCCCTATCGAGGGTAAGCTCTCTTTATACATCATCATAGCTGTTGTGGAGGTAGAAATACCAAAACGAGGTTTGACTTAGGCAAGCCCCTATACGGCACAACCCTTCCCCCTCTGTCACGTGTGTAGGTTTCCAGATCTAAAGATATTTGGAGGAAGATAAAGGGCTAATTGCCATTCGTGCATTCAAGTTTACAAGTTTTCAAGACATGGAAATTGAAATTTCTTATCAACAAATGAAGTTCTGATAGTGAGCCTAGGAGAATAGAAGCTACAAACTAGGGACTTTAGGCTTGTGTTTTCAGATCTTTCAAAAAAGTAGGGCA
This sequence comes from Sequoia sempervirens, assembly GCA_007258455.2. Taxonomy (NCBI): domain Eukaryota; kingdom Viridiplantae; phylum Streptophyta; class Pinopsida; order Cupressales; family Cupressaceae; genus Sequoia; species Sequoia sempervirens. The sequence goes on along the minus strand of VDFB02195356.1, from coordinate 6,657 downwards.
GTCTAGGGTGCACCATGCCCTAGGCCAGCTAAATCTGCACCAAATTTATACCTCAAATTCCTTTGTGTCTACCTTCTGCATTTTTGGATTCTATTTTTGTCTTGTTGCATTCAATTTTTCAAAAATCGTAACAGATTGTTGCATTTTCATAGTTTACCTAGGAATATCATTGCATCTTCAAATTTAGTTAATTTATCAATCATCAAATCAATCACCATCACAAACAAAACGCAACCCTTACATTGAGATTATATGTTTGTTGATGTCTTTCAAATGCAATGTTAGTTGCAAATAACTACTTTCATGTGATTATGACATTGGGAATGAAAAGTTGTTATTTTATTGTAACTGTAATGTTAACGAACTTTTTATTTATTTATTGTCGTTGAATTTGTTGTTCATGAGAAGTGGAATGAGATCATGAGATCAAATTTCAATGCATATTATTAAGCCATGGAGAACGATCTAATCCATAAACCTTGCCAGTGGATGCAGGATTGCTAACGCCGCGAGGAAAAGGGAAATATCATCAGGGAGAGGACGTGGTTAATAATGGATCTATTTTATCATCAAACCTAGAGTCGGAGCAAGACAGTTGAGCCTACGTCATTGCCTTGGCCATGAGTAAATTATACAATTATTGATTAAGCAAGTTAATTTAAATGATCACCTTTATAGAGATTATAAATAACTAATAAATAATAAATTAAAAATAAAATAAAATAATAATAGAAATAATTTAAATATTTATTTTATCCTCTTGAAGATTTCGAATCAAATTCTTGATATATTTATATACTGGCAAGAGGGATCAAATATTGAATTAAAATATGGGATATACATTATTTACCACCGATTTTTAATGGGGAAAAACAATTGTAACATTTAGCATGGAAAAATTAAATGAATTTCTTTTGTGCCGTCGGGAGTTTGAAGGCAGAGGTCTTACCGCCATTTTTCCATGGAAATGAAACGGCTAAGAAGGAAGACAAGGGGACGCGAAGAAAATTCTTTTGGGGAGTTTTCTTTCTCAAGGAATCACAGTGGCTCGCAAGAGGGCATATATCGTGAATCTGAGTCATCTCTGGGGGGGACGGTGAATATATGTTGTCAATTTATGAGTAGGACGGGGGAAGCCATGCGTGGCGGAGTCTGATAGTTAAACTTCTTTTCTTTTCTCGTGAGGAGGTGATATCCAGTTCCAGAGTTGCGTCTTCACTTGGGTTGTCGTTTTTATTTTATATATTTATTCCTCCATTGGAAGCATTCTATTGTGGTATGGGAGCCGTTTTCAATTCTCACGGCTTTCTCATCTGAGACGGATTTAAAGGAGGGCAATTTGGAAATTCTCTTAGTCGGTATAAGCAAGAACCGAGCTCGAAGACTGAACTTGCAGTCCCTACCGCGGAAAGTTTCCGGAACAGGCTTCATCGAATTTTGATTACTCACTCAGGCACGTAAAAAGTAAACTAGATTTTGATAACCTAGAAATCTTAAAATGAAATGTTCAGAAGAGTAACGTATGGGAATTGAAAATTGCTTTGGTTTTTCATTTGCTTGAATGATAATGGGAATCGATCTGTCAGAGTTTGAGTAAAGTGCGTAATTAAGAGAATAGCCGGATTTCAATCATTCCTGTTCTTCTTCTTGAATGGGGATTAGGCAGTTGTCGTCTAATTGTTGCCCTGTTTTGATGCACTCATGCTTGAGTCGAAACTTTATTCCTCTTCTTTTCTGTTTATCTACAACAGTGTTGAGATTTTTATGTGCTTCTCATCTTAATCTTCAAATTCAAATCTTTATTTAAGGATCAATTGGATGCTCATGTCTGAATTAGACTTTCTGTCATTAGATTAATTTTGTATAAGGGTTCAGTTGAACCATTAGAGATATTTGATGTGCTTATCCTATTTGAACATCTCTATTTCCTTCCTGAAAGGAGACGTTGGTTAAATGCAATTTTCTTGCTCACCCGGGTCTTTGGATTTGATGTTTTCGTATTCGAAATACTCTTCTTAGTCTAGCCGTTTTTGGGAAGGTTAGTCAGAAGTTTTCTTTCATTAAGACTCTGTTGATCCTTTTGCCTTGCCTCAGTCACAACCTGCTTGAACTTTAACCCTAAATCTCTAATTTGGATATATGCCTTTCTCATACCAATCCAAGATCATCTAATCTGTGAAGTCCTTCAAGGGTGGCAGGTTCTGCTATTTTTGTTATTCTTTGGAAACTGAATCTTCTTATGAGGTGAAAAGATTATGTTAAAATTCCTCTCATAATACTTATGACTTGAGCTTAAACTCAAATTAAAGAAAAGCTTCCACCAAATCTTTGTGGTATAGACTAGGAAGATAAAATGTTGAGATCCAGAAGAACCTTCCAATCGAATTTGTCTTTCTGAATGTTGAGCTCATTGGAAGCAACATTTGTAAAAGAAGAGATTTAATGAGAAACTAAGTTGTGGTAATGTTAACCTGTTGAAACCAAAGTCTCATCTCTTTTCGTAAAATGTTAAGTAGATCGAATAGTCTTTATTGATGTGTTTTGACATTGAGGCAGGATTCTCTTATATGTCCGAAATTAAGTGTTGTACCTTGATTCTAGAAGATTTGAATTCATATACTAAACACTGATTCCTTATTGTCGGATAAGACTTCTTAATCTCTCATCTCAAAATTTGTGACTAGCAAAATATGATTACTCAGATGGAATAAGCTATTGAGTTGAGTTCCTCTCCTTCTAAAGGGACAACAACATAACCCTTAAACAAGATGTGAAACCAAACCAAGTTCTGGTAACATTAAATCTTAGAGTTAAGACTTAACCTCAAGTTAAGAGAAGAAAGATAACCGAACTAGATATGGTAAAAAAAACTAAAACTTGATTGGAGACTTGTCATGCCGAGCAAAGGTGAGAGTGCTGACGACACATTACTGCTAAAGATGTCGGCACAGTAGTGCCAGAGACATCGGCACAGGAGTGCCAGAAAATATTAAAATCCTTGGCCAAGGTAGATGCCCGTTTGGCAATGTCAGCTTCCATGGCCAGATATACCCTGATCAGGATGATTCTTCTGATAGGAGGTACCTATAGAGGAAGGATCGATCAGTGGTATAGGTTCGTGGACATCAGGCTCAGAGGCATGATGATAAATTGATCCATGTTGATTACCCTCGTGAAGGGCGGGTTCTTCAATAGAAGAAACTCGGGAGACCAGTAGGTCTTGGTTGGGCGGTAAAGCCCCTGATGATAATTCTCTTTCCCTCGATAAAGATTTCCAAGTATGATAGTATGGAGATGATGTCAAAAGGAATTCTTCCTCTCTCGTAAATCCAGGTACATGCAATGGTAATTGAACTTCTTTTTCATCTATGCCATGAATGCTATTCTTTATGTTAATGAACATAGTAAAATTCTCAGATACTTAGGGAGATAGTTACTTGAATTTATTCAGCTGTTGCATTGTTTCATAGCTGTAGTAATTATTCGTTATCTTCTGGGAGCAAAGAAAAGTAATTATTATTCTTCTGCAATTTCCTGTTAGATGTTTATAGTTTTCAGCTGAAAATGAAATTAAAAGTTAGTTGATGAAGTATATAATGTAACGACATCTGAATTGAATTCTCTTTTCCGTATTGCTGCAAATGAAACCCTAATTGGGCAGTTATTTAGTTATTGATCTGCCATGATCAGTCGGCGGAAAACTGTTGAACGATTCATGTGAACTGAAACTGAAACTGAAAATTAAAAAGATATTTGCAAGTTTGAGTTAGTTGGATCAATTGGAAACCCTTGTTTCGAAAACAGTTTAGCTGCAGTTCAGCTGAAAGTTAGTTATCAATTCAAAGTTTTAAACTGTAGTCTGGGAAGGTCAAGTACCAAACCCCCTAAACGGGATTAGTACCTTCTGCTACCGTTCTTCTCTTCCGCTTGTTTGCAAGAAGTTATTTGTGCATTGGTTTGTCTAAATAATTGAAAATTGGCTCACCGGAATTTCAGTGGTATTATTTTCAAGATGCCATCCTGTGCCCAATAGAGTTCATTTTGACATGAGTGACAGAGATACCAGACACTACATACAGAGAGAGATGACTACAGAGAAGCCTCTACTTGAGTTAATGCATGAACTGTTTACGCTAATGAAGGATCCTGACATAAGGTGGGGAATCAGAAAGATTTATGCTAGGTCTGAAAGTCGGGATAGCAAGGTGCACATGGCACCTCATATTGATCGTGAGCTTGATGAAGAAACTCTGACAGTTGAAAAGTGTGTGGAAGAACCCCAAAATACTTCCTTAGATTTGCATGTGATAGGAAGTGATGAAGAACAGTTCAGTGAAAAGAACATAACAGCAGTCTTGAGTTCTAATGAAAATACATCCAATGAGGGTCTTGAGGCTAAGGGCTTCACAAAAATTGTTGGTATGACGGTTGTGTGGGATGAGTTCGTTGAAGAAGAACAAGATGAAGAAAACACTAGTGGTGTCCTTGGACCAGCTTATGATCATTACCAAGGTGATGTTGTTAATGGTGATTCTGATGTGTTTATACCTCTTCTAGTTGAGGATTTGGTCAAGGATTATTCACCTCTTGCTGCTGTTCAAATCTCTCAAGAATTTTCACTAGACAAATGTATGACAAGTAGCCAAGAAGACCTCCTTGGTATTCATTGGGCTGCTAATGAAGAAATCAATGACATACTTCCCCATGATGAAGATAATGACAATGATGTTTTCAAAACAGCAAGCAATGGAGATTCTTCATTTCATTATGATGATGACATTGGGTTTGAGCATCAAACTAAGCCCTTGGAGAGAAGGACTTATGAAGAAACCAATTCGAGTGAGTTACTGGGTGACCTATTCAAAGACTCAACACTCCAAGAGAAGCATGAAGAGTACTTTTCTCTTGATCAAAACAGTCAGCCTTTTTCCATTTGGGATCCCGGTTGGTTGACACCAAGGTATGATAAAGAACCTTTGTGGGATGAATTTCCCTTTGATCCAGATGAAGATCAAAAATCAATTTGCATGGCAAACTATGAGGTGGCCATTGAAGAGGAAGTTGTCTTTGAAGAAGAGGGTTCAAAGAAGCTCCATGATGATGTCTTTGAAGTGGTTGCAGCCGCTAAAGAAGAAAATGTTTCTACGGAAACTTTCCGAACAGCGGATGACTATGATCCATTGAGCAAGTTGGGTGCTGCTCTAATGTTTGATCAAGAAGACAGTGATGAAGAAGAAGAGCTTGAAGACCATATGGCTCTTGAAGATGGAGAGTTTGAGGGTGTTACTAAACACAAAGCTGATTTATCAATGCACGAAGCTGATTGCAAGCAATGGGTTGAAGATTTTGTGGAGTATGATGCCTTTCATGACAATGAGCATTCTCCTCTAGTTGAAGGTGAAAGACACGGAAGCTGGAGCAGCTATGATGGCCGCAAAGACACAAAACAAAGTTCTGATTTTGACAATCAGCCAACCAGCAATCCGCCATCTTTGCATATTCTTGAGTGGGAAGATCAAGACAAAGAGTCCTTTAAGAGGGAAGTGCGAATTCTATCCCAATTTGATCGCACTCACAGTTTGATTGAAGATCTCCACTGGAAGGCTCAGCTTGAAGAGAGAAAAAGAGGAGTTAAGGATGAAGTTGCTCTTTTCAATTTGCAACTCATCAGAGACTCTTTGGAGGCGTTGAAATCAGATTGCATACACTTGATGGAGGATCGGGATCATGCTATTGAACTTGCAAAGAAGTCCTTCAGTGTTGTCCAAGAAAATGAGAGTTTGGTTGATGAGCTCACTCTGGAGCTTAAATCAACAAAGGACAAGTTAAAAGAAACTCATTTCTCTCTAACAGAGGTTGAAGACCGGTTTGCTGATTTCAAACTTTTTAGCAGGCAAGAGAATGAGCAAAGAGTTGAAGAAATCAAGCAAGTAATTGACGAGCTTGATAGTCTTCGAGAGGAGTTTGATGTTGAAGGTTTCACAAGGAAATCAGAAGTTGCGTATGCAGATTTGGATCAGCAAGATGGAAAAGGGGACTTCCAAGTCTTTGACAACCCTTTCTTTGAAGTGGGTGCTGAAGCAACTTATGACAATCCTCTTTTTGAACCAAGTGATGAGGAAGCTTATGAGAAACATTCCTTTGAGGTAGATGATGGGATTTCAAGCCTTGAGGAAATTTCTTATGACATCATTGTTGAAGAGGGAAGTTCTAGCACTTCTTCTGACAATGGAACGAGGATGCATGAGCTGCATAATGAAGACTTCACTGCTGCTCCTAGTCTCCCCATTCAGGAGGTGGAAAATCAAGAAGCATGGTGGAATGAGGTCATTAATCTTGATGGGCAACAAAGGGATGTGTTGTGGACGCTTATCACACACGCTCTATTGCAAATGGGGACCCCCTAATTTTGGCTTTGCTTTTTGGTCGTTTTGGTTTGTCTCTCTTTTCTACTGTCTGTCTTTCCGGGGGACGCTCCTGTCAGCGAGCTTGAACGTAAAACTTTGGCTAAGTCTAGAAATTAGGGTTTTGAGTTTCCTTGCCAATTTGGGGTCAAATGAGGTGAATAAATTGAAAATTGAGACTAACACTGTTGTTAGTATGCCTCCAGCAGGTTTCTACAGAAATTTCATCAGATTCTGACTACTTACTATTTTT
>VDFB02195355.1:0-30105 GCA_007258455.2 Sequoia sempervirens | reverse complement strand
CAAATGCTCTCTTTTCCTATTATATTTTTTATTTTTTTTGGGTGATGGAAGTTATTAGGGGTTTTAGATTGGCAGATACAGATGAATAGTTTGCACTTGAAATGGCCCTACGGTTCTCAAATTGAACTTGAAAAAAATGCTTCAAAAAAACCTGTTTTAAGCAAACAAATATCAAATATATTGCAGGTAAACACCATTGATCAAATTCTGGAAAAATCAGCAGCCAGGCTGCACTATGCAGCAAGGTATATAAAAAAATCAAGTGATATAATATGCAAGGAAAAACACAGGAGTCAGAACTTCAAACAATCACTGAAACACTGGGATGATTAAAGCAAAAACTGCACAGACAGACATAAAATGGTGCAGTTGAATCTTTGTGGTATCAATTTTGGCTTCAGCAAAGTGATATTCAACCAATATATTAATTTGCATAACATAATATTTTTAGACTAGGCACCATCAACTGCTTGTCAGGAGGCTTTTACAGGGATTATAGTGAGAATTGGGGTTGCTCTCATCTAAGTATAATGAGAATCATCCTTGTAATTATCATGTAATTATCCACATCATTATAAACATCCTCAATGTACATTTGGCCAAGTTCAGTAGAGCCTTATTGACTACTTGTTAGACTCAGTAAGGAGCATTTCACTTCTCTAAAGCCTCACTGAATGCATGTAAATTAGACTGACTGATTTGATTTGATCTCATTCAACCAGGATATTGTTTTACCGTTAAAAAATTTAAGCATGCCCACCCTTAAAAAACTTACGCATGCTCACCCTTAAGAAATTCTTTAACCATGCTATTGAAGTTTCTTTCCTTGCTGTTCATATCTATTCCCTCTGCTGATATCTACCGTGCACTTTCTAAGGTTATATCAGAATACTTTTGGTAGAAGATAGGACATCTAATCTAAAATCCAAGAAATCTCTAAACCATGATTTCTCTTAAGACCTCTGCCCTAGTCAGGATGTTAGTATATACTCACCAATTCATTAGCAAAGAATATTTAGGGGGGAGACATATCTAGGTGTGCTGGGTTTCCACAATGTTGAGCACCTACAAAATAAGGACTGGAATTGGAGTAACCTTCATCTGCTACAATAGATAAATCAAATATGTACAACTGTCTAGTGCTTGACAAAGGGAAGGTTGTTGGTACAGTTCCTGCTACAATAAAATAAAATTAGCATAGGGTATTTTTGCATAGTACATGAACCAGATTAATGGCACAAAATTGTAAGGAAATATTTAGTGTATAATGCATAAGCTTTGTAAAGAAGAATGTATTAACATATGAAGATGATCCGATTTCTATTGTTCAGTCTGTGAAAGTAGTTGTGGCAACCATTGCAATTACAGCTTTAGCAGCTGTTGCTATACATTCAATAGTAAATAAGTTTTCCCTTTTGTCCTATTAATCCCTTACCTCTTGATATTTGGTCTTTAAAGTACAAGAACCAGTATAATGGCAAAAATTTGTGAGGAAATATTTATTGTATAATGCATAAGCTTTGTAAAGAAGAATTAATAAGTTTAGCATATGAAGGTGATCCGATCTCTACTGTTCATTCTGTGAAAATAGTTCTGGCAACCATTGCATTTACAGCTTCAACAACAGCTGCTATACATTTGATAGTTAATAATGTTGCCAGGAAAACTGTCACAAAAATAGCCTCAAGAACAAGAAAAAGAAAATAAACAAAAAATTTCAACAGCAATATTTGACAGTTCAAAATGTTCCATGTGAAGAAATAAATAAGGATCTAACACTAGGTATTATGATAGTATTATATATTGTAACAGCCACAAAATAAAACCACATAACCAATGCCTTCAATTACCAGATAACAACATAATTGTAATAATGAAATAAAACACAACAAAAGTGATCTGGCTGTGTATAGATTCCCATAACATTATTCACTGAAATAATGGAAAGTGAGTTACTTTCAGCTTATCTTTCAATGCTTATGCTAAAACTTTCAGAAACATGAAATAGGACAACCACCATTTATATCAGATTTTGTGATTTATCTTGAGGTGCAAATAGTTTCCAATTCCTAGAGTAAAGGAAATTGTAATTTTCCCCGAATCCTGAACCCCACATAAGTGCGAATTGTAACTTGTCCCTGTAAACCCAAAATTGTGGTCGTATGGAATGTTGAGAATGGCAAAAGTAAATCCAAATTTCACACCCCTTGCCGGCATCCTATTTGCCAGGTACAACGTTGGAGCTTTGGATCAAGGAGTATTTTATGCAAACACAGAGTATTAGTATTCCTCTTTAGTACATGTCATGTCCCCGTTTTAGCTGACACTGTTTGTCGAGGAGTTAGCCTATAACTCATCCCTCGAGGGCTTCCATTGCAGGTGCAAGAGGATCATCGATAAGCATTCGGTTTGGGTAGCTCCAGCTTGCGCTGTGTCGTTGGGCCTTCGCATCTTCCGTGAGTGCTTTTTCAAAGAACTTTCATTTTGTGAAAGTTAGGGTCAGCGGAAGTCGCTATTTTAAAGGTAGCACTTGGTTCAAATTTATCCACTTTAGAATCCAATCTACCAGCAAATTTCTGGTTGATTTGACGGAGAAATAAGGAGTAATTAATGAGTTATTAAATATTTAATAATTTGACTTTATATTAAAGTCACTTTATTGAAGTATTTAAATATTTAATTAATTTGGCCTGTTATAAAGTATTTAACATACTTTATAATAAAGTATTAATTTTTGATTTAATGAATATTTATTATTCATTAAAATAAGCGCCAATTATTAAATAGATTTCTCCTAAGTCTTGAAAAGACGAATTTAATCATTTTATTAAATGATTATTAAAAAAGAGCATTGGGTCGAATTTTATTAAAGAGGATATATATTTTGCAGTCAAGACAAATCGAACCATCATGAAATGTTATTCTAATTTGTCTTTTGCTCTGAGCATCGGAGTTTGCAAACCTTAGGGTTTCTGGCAAACGATCGTTTCTGGAGAACAAAAACTCTTCAAAGATCAGGCAGACTGAGGCTGTGAAATATCAGTTGAAGCTGGCACTTGGTGATTTCATCCAGAGATCACAGTTTGAGATTATCGAGTTATTTTAGCAGAGATTCACAGAGAACTTCATCTGGCAGTAAAGGCGTATCTTTTCAGAGATCATTCATTTGAGACTGGGCACAAATTTCAAAGGCCGTACTTCATTTAATGTTGCTGCAGACAGGCCGTACTTATGTACCTTTCTTGGTCGCATTTTCTCATCTTCGAACGCCTGTGATTCTTCGTGATTCGTGTTTGCTTCTTGGCGGCTTTGGTTCGAGATCGATTCGCCTCGAACGTGGAGAGTTGTGCGTGGAGTTATTAATTTCTTTATGCATTTATTGCTGCTACAGCCGCCATTAAAGAGAAATCAAGTTTTTTTTTCAATAAATTTATTGTAACTCATGCTTTATTCAGATTTTTGTATTGTAAATGCTCTGGAAGTAATAATAAACAGTGCGCCTACCTTCTCTGATCATTTCCCAAGCTTTCCTAGAGTCATTTAATTTTTTTATGAATTTTATTAGCAATTTTGAGAGAAATCGCAGCTTTACATTTTTGCCTGAAAACTCAAAAAATACAAAAATCTCAAAATTTGCAAAAACATCAAATCTCAGCTAGGGTTTTGAATTTGAGAACCACCAGGGTTCTGACAGTGGTATCAGAGCACAGATCTCCTGCCATCCTGTGCTTTTTCAGTGCTTTTTCAGTATTCAGAGTGCTTTTTGCTTGCCTTTTCATGAGCCGAGATCCTATTCAGTATATGAGAGGCGTAGGAACAGGGAAAGACGAGGATTGGACAGGTCCACCTATCCCTGAGGGTCAGACAGTGTCGGGGGTACTTGGGATTCACAGATCCAGTTCTAACAGTAGTGAGAACAGTGTTGCAACCCTAATGGCAGATCGTGAGATTCCTACAGAGGCACGTAGAGATCCAGGGAAGGCACATGCAGAGGGTGATATCACCGATGAGGAGTTTAGACGGAGACACGACAATATGATGGATATGATGTCTCAACTGATGGGTACCATTAGACAGTGTACGCCCACACAGCCACACTACATTCAGATTGGACAGACGAGCGGGACTGCACCAGTGGATCAGCCATTGGCATCCGTACCTAGACAGCCGTCACCGATCTACCAAGAGCGTAGGCCAGGCCAGCCTACTTTCTTACCTAGAGAGACTCCACCTCAGACTCCAGGGGCAGAGCATCAGGTACAGCATCAGGAGTTTCAGCCACAGAATGGCATGTCAGTGGCAGACTTGACGAGATTTCATGGCGAGTACATGTCACTAGCGCCTGAGATCCGGCAGGCACTTACATTTCATGAGTTTATAGATGTCTATAAACCCAGAGGAGGAGGTAGATTTGACCGTAGAACCCCACAGCATCAGCAGCAGCAGCCACAGGTGAATAGAGATTTGCAGTATGCGGTGAGCAAGATTACGCTGCCATATTTTGATGGGTCAGAGAAGACATCAGCTAGGTCTTGGGTCCAGAAATTGGACAATTACTTGTCACTTAGGCCTATGCAGGAGGATGAGGCAATTAAATTTGCCACTTTACATCTTGACGGAGTAGCACACGATTGGTGGCACCATGGCATGTACACGCTAGGCCATCATGCGGTCAATACCTATCAGGAGTTCACCAACAGATTGATAGAGAGATTCGATAAGAAGGATCCAGAACTGTATTTCAGAGAGTTGGCTCAGCTCAGACAGACAGGCAGTTTGGATGCATACATAGGTGAGTTTCAGAGAGTTGCAGTTATGGTGACTGGCATTTCAGAGCGGAGACTCATTATACTATTCGTTGAGGGTTTGACAGAACCCATGAGAGGTTGGGTCAAGGCGTTTGATCCGACTACACTTCAGGAGGCGATGCGGAAGGCAAGGAGTATGGAGCTTGCTGCTCCGAAGAAACAATTTCAGCCTAAAACAAATAACTTGCCTATTGAGGAGAGTCAGACACCAGTTGCAGAACCAAAAAGGAAACCAGTTGCGAGAATTGATGATGCAACTCGGGAGGAATGCAGGAAGAAACAACTTTGTTATTGGTGCAAAGCACCCTACAGCAAGGAGCATGATTGTCCTTTGAGACCGAAGGGCAGAGCCAACCGCGCCATGTGGGTTTACTATGATGATGACGAGTCTGATGATTCAGACCAGCAGGTTGTTTCAGAACATGCAGAGGTCGGGAATGCCTCTACGGAGTTTGGGCCCGATGCCAACTTATCCCCGTTGGTATTATCTACTAGTGTACGGGATGACTCATTCAGGTTCAGGGGATTAGTGGAAGGACAACGATGTATTGCTATGCTCGACACTGGAGCCACACACAATTTCATTGACGAGAGCTTCGTCAGCAGATGTAGACTCCAGACAGAGGATTTCGCTGGATTCAGAGTTCGGGTGGCAGATGGATATACACTCACTTGCACTCGACGGATTTGTAATCTCACTCTCATGCTGGCTGATTATGAGTTGCAGGCAGAATTTTATGTAGTCAACCTGGGTGGGATGGATTTCGTGCTGGGTATGAGATGGCTGCAGGACATTAGTGTTTTCACCCTCAACTTGCCTAAAATGGAGATGAGATTTGAGGTACAGGGCAAGAAATATGTGTTGAGGGGGATTACAGATGGCAGCCTTCGTTCTATCTCTCTCGTTAGTGGGAAGAGCGAGAAGGTAGAGCAGGATTTTGCGCAGACCAGGCATGGTTATGCTCAGTACCCCGGGGGTTCTGAGGCAGTCGTTTGGGATCAGCCTAGTGGTTTGGTTCCGTTTGTGACCAATCCATTGTTTGAGACAGATGTTATATCTACATACGACAATCCGCTCTTTGAGTTTGATATGGGTAACTCACCTGATCATGGTCTTGCGCAGAGTAATGATAGCGTTTGGGATCCTACTAGTGCACTGGGATTTCAGACTCCGCTCACGGAGGAGTATCACAGTGTGTATATGGTGCAGAGTGCATATAGCTTCATGATTAATCCGCATGTACACGATTTGTTTCAAGTGCACAGTTCTAGCATGCACGTGCTTGATATGTTGGATGATAGTATATCTCGTGCAGTTTTAGGGGGTAAGTGTTGCTTGTCGTTTGACTTGCCTCCTTCTGAGTTTCTTGATCCTATGCCGGACCGCACTGAGGTTAATAGGGAATGGTATTTTATTTTTGCTGATCAGTTGTGGGAGTTACAGGAGTCAGTGGTGACCAGCAGGAACATTGTCCGGTACTTCCCATGGGATCCAGGTGGTGCAGTGCAGCTGTATTTGCAGAGATTGCTTGAGGACAAGCAATTTCAGGGAGGGCGGACTGTCATGTCCCCGTTTTAGCTGACACTGTTTGTCGAGGATAGCTCTATAATTCTCGGGATCCGTGAGGGCCGACAGGTGCAGAGGGATCATCGAGGCGCTATCAAGCCGTAGCTCCACAGGCCAGGGGTCAGTTGGGCCTTCGCACCTTTCCGTAGTGTTTTTCTGAACTTTCATTTTAGAAAGCAGGTCAAAGGAAGTCGCTATTTCGCAAAGCACTGTTCACCTATTCAAATTTAATCAATCTACCAAGCAGCTTGTTGATTTGACGGAGAAATAAGGAGTAATTTAATGAGTTATTAACATTTAATAATTTGACTTTATATTAAAGTCACTTTTATTGGAGCATTTTAAATTATTTAATTAATTTGGCATGTTATAAAGTATTTAATATACTTTATAATAAAGTATTAATTTTTGATTTAATGAATATTTATTATTCATTAAAATAAGCGCCAATTATTAAATAGATTTCTCCTAAGTCTTGAAAAGACGAATTTAATCATTTTATTAAATGATTATTAAAAAAGAGCATTGGGTCGAATTTTATTGAAGAGGATATATATTTTGCAGTCAAGACAAATCGAACCATTATGAAATGTTATTCTAATTTGTCTTTTGCTCTGAGCATTGGAGTTTGCAAACCTTAGGGTTTCTGGCAGACGATCGTTTCTGGAGAACGAAAACTCTTCAGAGATCAAGCAGACTGAGGCTGTGAAATATCAGTTGAAGCTGGCACTTGGTGATTTCATCCAGAGATCACAGTTTGAGATTATCGAGTTATTTTAGCAGAGATTCACAGAGAACTTCATCTGGCAGTAAAGGCGTATCTTTTCAGAGATCATTCATTTGAGACTGGGCACAAATTCCAAAGGCCGTACTTCATTTAATGCTGCTGCAGACAGGCCATACTTCTGTACCTTTCTTGGCCGTACTTTCTCATCTTCAGTGGAACGCCTGTATCTTTCAGATTCTGGTGTTTGCTTCTTGGGCGCCTTGGTTCTGGAGACTGATTCTTGCCTGGAACGGGAGAGCAAAGTGGAGTTATTAATTTCTATGTGCATTTATTGCTGCTACAGCCGCCATTAAAGAGAAATCAGGTTTTTTTCAATAAATTTATTGTAACTCATGCTTTATTCAGACTTTTGTATTGTAAATGCTCTGGAAGTAATAATAAACAGTGCGCCTACCTTCTCTGATCATTTCCCAAGCTTTTCTAGAGTCATTTAATTTTTTATGAATTTTATTAGCAATTTTGAGAGAAATCGCAGCTTTACATTTTTGCCTGAAAACTCAAAAAAATACAAAAATCTCAAAATTTGCAAAAATACATCAAATCTCAGTTAGGGGTTGAAATCGAACCACTCGTGGTTCTCGGACAAGACATTACCAATGGAGTCTCCAAATAGTATCAAAAGAGAAATGGGAGTTTTTCCAAGTTATGCAATTTAAGATGGAATCTAATAGGATCATTCTATTCAATTCTAGTTTTGTGGACTGGTATGGGTGGTGTATTACAATCCTTCTAAATCAAAGTCCAAATGTCAATCCCTTCTGAGAATTAGTTTGATTGTGGAAAGGGAAGTTTGATTGTGGAAAGGGCGTTTTCTTTATAGTTGTCTAGGAATAGTTACACTGGGCTCATGCTATCTGTGCTACATGGAAAAACCCTTGTGGTAGTGACAATTATATTTTGGCATTACCATTATCAACAATAAATCCTATGGCAGATTCACCTTCTGTTTTAGATCATGAAAATTTCTTGAAAGCAATAACTCAAGAAATTGGAGTAGTAAATATGAGAGAGGCTGCCCATTCTGGCCAAGGGATTCAACCTTTAAACACATGCAAAGGTTCTAGTATAAGATTTTTTGGGAGAAAAGTATGGTACAGATTTAGTTCATCAACAAAAAGAGTATTAAAATGTTTTCAATGGAAGAAAAATGAAGAGTAAATAAACCTGAAAATACAATTTTGTCTTGAATGTGCAAAGATAATTTGAATGAAAAGATCACTTCCAATTGCAACCCAATTGTAAATCAGGGCAATTATTAGCATTCCTGTCACATGTAGCCTCCAGGCTCATTTTTCTCGTGACTATTTAGGTATATTTTGGCATTAAAACCCTAAATTGTAAGGAGACATAAACACTTAATCCTTAATGCAAATGTGGCAGAAGCAATTGTACATCACTATTTTTCCAACCATTATTCCAAACAACTACAATAATTTAATCCTGCTTACAAAAGTTATTCGTGTTATTGGCTTCCACAAAAGAAGAAAGATAATTAAAATTTGGACAATATGCAACCTTACCCCAAGCGAAACCCAAGTGGAATTAACCCCTTCTAAGCATACTTTCGGATGGGATTCTGCACACAATTAGGCTACTCAAGCAAAATGCTCCAACCATTTACATGCATTTTCATGATAGTGCCACTACAAAACCAATAGTTGAATCAGTAGAATAATTTAGGAAGACACTTTTTTTAATGATAGCGCCACTACAAAACCTGTAGTTGAATCGGTACAGTTTGAAACCTTTAAATAGGCTAAAAAAGGGCCACCCTTGGGCAAGGAAACTTCAAAAAGCTCTGTAATAAATGCAATATTGAGTGTGCTATGAAAATCAAGGAAAGACCACCAAGCACAGTATCAAAAATAAACCAGCCTCTCTATCACGCACAAGCCTATACCTGTTATGCTCATATTTGGTATATTATTTTTTGTTAAAACAAATTTAATATAAAAATTCAATCCCCAGTGAAGAAGGATGCATGTAGAGATGCTCGTTATAGAGGACACAGAAAAGCCTCTCATACATTGCCCTGCCTTATGGCAGTTAACAATTTTTATTTAGTTTAAGCACTAAATGAGACATCTTTCAAATTTTGAAGTATAATCTTAATTTTGCTTACAAATCAGATTTCATCAAATCTCTTAATCCATTTCTTTTTTTGTATTACCATTTTAAAAAACATAAGACGATTTATAGAGTTTAGCTTCTCCCTGTCATTCAAGAAAAATATTACAAGTTAATCCAAATGTCTCAAACCATTTGTATTTGATCTCAACAACTACAAAACACAATTAGAAATCATGCATTTGTATGACAAAATAAAGTTGAATATATACCCTTTAGAAGAAAGCAAGATCCCTTGCAGAACGAGCCCTTGCAGCAGTGGCTAAAATGCACATTATGAAACCATAGAGATGGAAGTTGGGTTCTCTCTATAGAAACCAAACAACAAACCATAATTGATATTAGAAAATATTACATGTGAAACCAAAGTTTTAAATATACGGTCACTTCAGGCTGCTTATTAGCTTCGTCATGCACATAGTAGGTGTTTACATTCTTTTAGAAAACAAACCTGAACAGGAAGAAAGTATTCTCCAGAAAAGCAGCAGTGAAAAAATTTAAACTGCCAAGAATCACCCTAGTGAGAAGGAGCAAGTGTATTCTCAAGCCGCTTCTTAGGGGTTGATAGAAAGCAAGTAGAGAAAGACATTACAACAAAAACCTATTGGAATTGAAATAATGGTGATCTGCATGTTCTTAAATGATGGCTAAATATCAAGGGAAAGCCAACTGTAGAGCCTTATTCAAGGCCAACTTTATTTGGCTAAAATTGCAGATAGTATGCTATTGCAGCAGGGGATGAGAAAATTCAAAAGCCACTTAATTTGATCAGTTTAATAAGACCATAACATAACCATCACCGTGCGATAAAAAGCAATGCAAATATCTTTATATGAACAAAGTTCATGCAAACAGTCACTTGCACTTCTGTAATATGAATCAAATCACTATCACAAACAATTACACAACATATATATGGTTCTTTCACTGGTAGAGGCTTTTATTTAAACAATTCTTTAGTCCAGAATAGCTTATCTGAAACCCAGCAACAGACAAGATTGAAGAAACAATTTACAAATTACCACAGAAGAAGAAAAAATGCTTCAAGATTAGAATTTTTTAAGATTTCTTTGCCTCTCTAAATCCTTCAGTCATGACAATAATCCTCAAAATGAAATTTCTGAGGAACATAGATCACACATTTTGCATGGCTTCTCTCTGAGTCCCGGATCACTAATTCTTTGTAGACTAGTAAATGTATTCACACTCCATATTCTACTCCTTTGATCAACAACTTTTACTTTCTTTGATGAATGTCTAATTCACAATAGCATTAAAGGGATGGAATATTGTGTAAAATATATACAAATATAATAGGCGCAGCATGTGAACTGAATGTCAGTTGTGTCCACTACTGTTAACATTGTTGGGTTTACAATGGGCAGGATCATGCCAAGAAGACAGATCTTGGGTTCAAGGATACTCTACTAAAGTTCCTTTATTATCAATTTGGTGCCCTTAATGTATAAGCATGACACTATTCAGTGAAATATCCATTAGCATATTTAATTTCTTAATATTCATACAAGAAAATGACCATTTGGCAAAAAGTGTCGCTGACATACAATTGGATGCCAATGCTTAGAAGCTAACAACAACAGATTATTTTGTTCCAAAATAAAAAGCATCTCTCTATTATGGATCCAATTCTGCAATATACACGTGTTATTTTCTTTTCAAATTAATGTTTTTCCTTCCATTGGCACTTAAAAAAAAAAAGGCTTTCTTATTGAAATTTTCATTTGAGGAATCACAGATAAAATCTAACATTAATATTCTTAACTCTTGTCCAACACAACAATAATCTGTATTTCCCACTCTTCTTCAGTTAACGATGCTTTGTTTTGCATCAAAGATTTAACCCATTGAACTGCGGTTTTAAATAAATGTTTCCAACCAAAGTTGTGTTGACGGACATGCATATTCAACAAACTACAAAATGACTACAAATGTCATCTTGAAATTATAATCATGTCAATCTGCTGAGACTAAATACACCAAGAGATAAAATAATGAACAATAGATCAACGCTGGAGACTATAACAGACCAGCAAAGCATAATGTATTATAATATTATCGATATCAAGAGGCCACAAGAATATGGATCTGAA
Organism: Sequoia sempervirens; assembly: GCA_007258455.2. Classification (NCBI taxonomy): domain Eukaryota; kingdom Viridiplantae; phylum Streptophyta; class Pinopsida; order Cupressales; family Cupressaceae; genus Sequoia; species Sequoia sempervirens. The sequence continues at coordinate 18,705 of VDFB02195355.1, read as the reverse complement.
CCTATAATCGCCATAGCACCATATACAAATATAACAGAATCTCAAAAGTAAACTTGCAGCTAATTTAACAGGCACAATCTGACCTTTAAATGTCAAGCGCCTATGACATTTTTTAGAAAACTAAATTTCAGTAACAAAACCCCTTCCCTTGGGCCAACTCTCCGTCGGTGTACAAAGAAACACCACTGTGACGGACCCCGTTGCCCAAAATCAGAGACGCCAGAAAAGCCCTTTCGATGGACGCTGCACTGACGGTAGTGATCCTCGAGGCCATGTTTCCCACAGTTTCAAGCTTCAAAATAAATCACTAGCACCGAACTCTAACTTCGAATTCTCTCCAGGACAAACTTGTGTGTAAGCGCATCAGGGAAATCACCATTACATGGAGCAATTTTACAAGCCATTAAGCTAGCTCTATCCAACCGGTGCCTCTTCAGTCCAACTCTTACCAAACCCTCGTAAGCCCTAAAATGTTGGAGGAAAGAAACAAATCCAGAAAAAGCGCGCAATTAACACCCTCGGTCCCATCTTCAAATCCTAAACTGCAAAAGAAAAATTGCCAAGATGTTGTCGGTTAAGAAAACCTAATACTCCTACTAAAAGCAGAAAAATATCAGACTGAATTGTTGAAGAGACAGATAGCGGCGGGGAAAGCAGCAAATAGGGTAGAAAACGACCGAAAAAATGGTGAAACCGGGATGAATGGTCAGATTCATTTCATTGTATTCCTCGCAATCGCACTTTCGGGCGAAATATCAAACATATACTAGCATAAAATGATTATAATGAACTTTGAAATATACCGAGCCAAATTTTTCGCTTTTAAATAACAGACAAACATTCACAAGTGCACCGTAAGGTTAGATGGATAAACCAAACGGCATGAAAGTAAACTCAAGATACAGAAGGGAACTCAACGTCAAGTATGTGCTACCCAATCCAAGGCGGAGTGAGGGGCGACCATATGACGGAGTGATTACAGAAAGCAAAGTTTGAACTGAAATGCTGAATAACGAAACTACTCAACACCTAGAATGTGCTTGCTCACCCAGAATGGGAAGTAGCTACCATAGGGCGGAGTTATACTATTTCATCTAGTACTGAAAACAAACTAGAAGGAAATGCGGAATATTGAATTCTACTCTACACCCAGGATGTGCTTGCTGACCCAAGACGGGAAAGTAGCGACCATAGGGCGGAGATGGATTACATACAATATCAAAATGCTGAAAGAGAGAACATTACAATATGACTGAGCAAGAATCTAAGACCGACAGTACTACTGCCAGCATACAACTTGAAAGATTACAACTTGCTTATCAATTACAATCCAACATATGAGAGACTTGCAATAATATTAGAACATTCCTTTGCTGTGAAAAAGACTGAAAGTGAAGTAATTAATTAATAGATCCAACCTTTGTGATGCTTGCCCAACCAACGATGAGTATGCCACAAGATCTCAAGATCCATTCACACTCGTCAAGAACAAGATGCAGATTTCTTCATTCTGTCTGACAGACCTGTGTTTTTCATCATAGAACAGCACATAGAAATTCCTTGGAAAGTTCGTATCTCCCTTAATACTCCATCAAACAATCTAAAATTGAATGCAAAACACAAATAGAATGATGGCGTCCAGCATAGGAACAAGAAACAGTACCAAAGATCAGATTATATTTAATGGCACGAATCCCAAGCATCTGCAGATGGTACGGCCCAGGTACAGGGGCGATTTTCAATTATAAAATCTGACAATGCTTCAAAAAATCTATAACCTTGCTCAAAGGGGCGCCTAGTCTAGACCAATGAGTTTATGCAATACCCATAAGACATATTTTTGTATTTTTAGATTTATCAATAAAACAACGAATCTGCTAAAGCTAATATGCTGAAAACAGAAAACTCTAATATGCTCAAACTGATCCTAAATGGATGAATGCGGATTACAATGCAATAATTCCAAGAACTCACACTAGACTAACAATCATCACTAGTCGTTGTCTTACAAACGAGAAGAGATGCCCAATGGTTAGGAGGTCTTCATCCCTCGAAGTGATCCAGATTCAATCCGGCAGCATAACGGTGTATTTTCCAAGATAACCCAAACTGATGCACAAGCCCTCTTTTTATAAGTTTCGTTTGACTTCACGAAACCCTAAAATCATCTTTTAGGTCAAATTCCCTGATCTCCTCAAGAAGGCGTACTTTCTCCTTCAAAGATTAATAAATGATATTTTAATTAAAAGTCAATCTTGAAAGGTGCGCCCAATATAAGCTTGCTTGACTTAGGCAATAATTAAAATAATCATTTAATGAGGGCGCCACCCTCAATGGCCCCTTTTTAAAACATCTTTAAGTCATTACTTCTAAGCCCAAGGTCAACATTAAAATATAATATTTAAATGTGCCTTTAATGAAATAACTTAACTTATCCCTCCGGAGGCGCACTGAAGCCAAAACTGATCCAAACATCTGACCACTGAAACAGGAAGTCAACCGAGCTGAACATCATCTGACAAGCTGCCAAAAATAGAATTTACTAAAAATAGTAAATTCCAAAAAGTACCTAGAATGCCGGAATGATCATACCACTGCGAAGCCCTCTGAAAACCTAAAAGGAATCCGCCATTAAAATTGACATCTTCGAACAATAACCTCCTCAAAATTAGGAAACCCTAATTTCAACTTCCGACTAGCCTCCGGGTTCCCAAGGAAAGGCTAACGGTCACTGAAAAAGTCAGGCTCGAAAAGGGGACATTACAGTCTGCCCTCCCCAAGATTGCTTGTCCTCAAGCAATTGCAAACTAGGATGCTGCATTATCTCATCACTTTCCCAAGTTGCATCCTCCATAGGCAGGTTCTTCCACTTTACCAAACATTCTTTGATAGTTCTATTCCTCAAGGAACGATCTCTGAAGTCAAGTATTGCCTCGGGAACCAGAACCAATTGTCCTTCTTCGTCCAACGGTGGCAACTGTGAAGAAGCAACCACATTGTGTCCAAGTGCCTTCTTGAGGCGAGACACGTGGAAGACGTTATGCACTCTGCTATCTGAAGGTAGCTCTAATTCATAAGCTACAGCCCCAACCCTTCTGATGACCCTAAACGGCCCATAGAAGCGAGGTTTGAGCTTCTCAGCTCCACTCTTCTTGAGAGTTGACTGTCTGTAAGGTTGTAAGCGGAGATAGACCATATCCCCAACCTCAAAAGAACGCTCTACACGCTTCTGATCAGCATACAACTTCTGCTGATTTTGTGCAATCTGCAAATTATCCTTCAAAGATCTCATTATGTCCTGACTATGCTGCAACAAATCCTTGGCTAATGGTGCTTTGCTGTCACCAAACACCAAATCTGCAAAGCTGGGTGCTTCATATCCATAAAGTGCCAAGAAAGGAGACATTTTGATTGACATATGGAAGGTAGAGTTGTAGCAGTACTCGCCTATATGCAGCCACTTAACCCAAGCTTTCTGCTGTTCGGACACATAATTTCTCAAGTAGCCTTCCAACCACTTGTTCACCACTTCTGTTTGCCCATCAGTTTGAGGGTGATAACTCGTGCTTGGAGTAAGCACAGTACCACTCATTCTGAAAACTTCCTGCCAAAAGGTACTTAGGAACTTGCTGTCCCTATCACTGACAATATTCTTTGGCAACCCATGAAGCCTAAACACTTCTCGAAAAAACAAATCGGCAACTTGAGCTGCAGAAAAAGTACTGGTAATGGCAAAGAAATGAGCAAACTTGGTTAATCTGTCAACTACCACGTAGATACAATCCTTCCCTTGGGCCTTGGGCAACCCAGTGATGAAATCCATTGAAATGCTTTCCCATTTTTGATTGGGAATTGGAAGTGGTTGCAGCAAACCGGCTGGCAAGTGTGCTCATTTTTATTTGCTTGGCAAACAGGACATTCCTGAATGTAACGTTGAACTTCCCTCTTCAACCCTTTCCAAGAAAACCTTTCCCGGATCTGCCTATAGGTCTTGAAAAACCCTTGATGACCAGCAACTGGAATGTCATGAAAATTCAAAAGAATCTTCTTCTTGAGCTTAGAATCAGCCACCAGAAAGATTCTTCCCTTATACTGAATCAATCCCTCAACCACCTGGTACTTTTCATCATGGAAAGTACCTTCCAGAATGCTGGTTGCAAACTGATTTTTTGCATAATCAGCAAGCAACATGTCTCTCCAATCTGCAGTAAGCTCACACAATGAGCTAAGATGAGGCCTTCTGGAGAGAGCATCGGCCACGACATTATTTTTCCCTTTGACATATTCAATGTCAAAGTCGTAAGCTTGGAGCTTACTCACCCATTTCTGTTGCCTCTCATTCAGATCCTTTTGGTGCATAAAATGCTTGAGGCTGTTGTGGTCAGTCTTAACCACAAATTTGTTTCCCACCAAGTACTGTCGGAACTTGGCTAATGCATGCATAATGGCAAGCATTTCTTTGTCATAGATTGAATATGACCTTTCCACACCCCTTAATTTTCGGCTCTCAAACACAATTGGGTGTTTGTCTTGCATCAGGACAGCACCAACTCCTTCACCCGATGCATCACACTGCAGCTCGAATGGCTTGGAGAAATCAGGGATAGCCAAAACTGGGCACGAGCTCATGATCTTCTTAAATTTGTCAAAAACAACTTGAGCCTTTTCTGACCAAACAAAGGCTCCCTTTTTGGTGAGATCAGTAAGGGGAGCCGCATTCTGAGAATATCCCTTAACAAACCTCCGATAGAAACCACAAAGGCCCAAAAAACCTTTCAACTGTGTCAAACTTTCAGGTGGTGGCCAATCAACCACTGCTTTGATCTTCTCCGGATCCACCCTTACTCCCTCAGCACTGATTATGTGGCCAAGGTATAATAATTCCTCCATTCCAAATTCACATTTGGAAGCTTTAGCAAACAGACTCTCAGACTCCATAATACTAAGCACTTCCTCCAAATGTTTGAGATGATCTCCCCAAGTCTTGCTGTAAATCAGAATATCATAAAAAAAAATCAATACAAACCGTCTTAAGTGATTCTGAAACACACGGTTCATGCAAGACTGAAAGGTGGCCGGCGCATTAGTCAAACCAAAAGGCATGACTAAGAATTCGAAGTGGCCATAGTGACACCTGAAGGCTGTCTTTTCCACATCTGATCCCCTCATACGTATCTGATGGTAACCCGACCTCAGATCAATCTTCGAAAAGAACTTAGCCCCATGTAGCTCATCAATGAGCTCATCTATTCTGGGAATGGGGTATCTATTCTTGATAGTGCTTTGATTCAAAGCACGATAGTCCACGCACATGCGCATGGTACCATCCTTCTTCTTTACAAGAACCACTGCAGAAGCAAAGGGGCTCTTGCTTGGTCGTATGAAACCCATCTCCAAGAGTTCTCGGATATTCTTCTCGATCTCATCCTTTTGCCTCTTTGGATACCGGTATGGAGTTGTGATCACCGGTTTAGCTCCTTCCTTGAGCTCTATGATGTGTTCTGAACCTCGATCAGGAGGAGGTCCAGGAGGTAAATCGGCAAACACTTTACTCTTTTTGGTGAGTAAAGATTGGATATCAGGAGGATGCTCTACTTTAGTTTCAGCTAGACTCGCTGGAAGAATCATGCACTCAGCAGCCCATTCCACTTGATCATGACGTATCAACTTCGCCATCCTCTTGAATGATACAATCCGAGGGCCACCATTTGACATTCCTCTCAACACCACCTTCTTCCCATCGGATTGAAACTTCAACTCCATAGTTTGCAGATTTAGAGAGATCTCTCCAAGAGATCGCAGCCATTGAATGCCAAGGACAGCATCCGTATCTCCAATACTAACCACGTAGAAGTCATCCTTGACTTCGTAATTGCCCAATTGCATTGACATGTTCGGAATCCTCTTGGTGCATGAGATGTGAAACCCATCCGCAACCATAACTCTGAACCCTTCAAAGTCTTCTGTTTGCAATCCTTTCTTTGCCACCACAACTTCGTCTATGAAGTTATGTGTAGCACCAGTGTCAATTAGAGCAACAATACGTTGCCCTTTGATCATCCCACGAACTTTAAAGGACTCGTTCTTTTGAAAGCTCGAAAGTTGAGCCAATGTACCACCACTTTCTTTTTCACCTTCAGACTCTTCTGGAGTATTTTCTTCATCGCTGTCCTCAAAATCAGCTTGCTGATCAGAACAATCGGAATTGCTTTCATCAGCTGTATAGAACTCAATTTGATGAATTTTAGCACCCTTTGGGCACACATGGTCTTGGGACCATTTTTCCCAACAACGGAAACACAACCCCTTCCTTCGGAGTTCATTGATAGTCTCTGGATCCAATCTTGAACCAGGAGGTTTCTGGGGTTTAAACTCCTTATGATGAGGCTTCTGATGAAACTTCTTCCCTCTGTCTCCTTTGTGAAAAGCTGGTTTGGAATGGAACTTTGCTTTGGGAGCAGCCCACTCCATGTTTCTAGCTTTTTTCATTGCTTCCTGTAGGGACGGTGGATCAAAAGCTTTGATCCAACCCTTGATTGGCTCCATCAATCCTTCAGTGAATAGGATTACTAATCTTCTTTCTGTGATTCCAGTGACCATAACTGAAAGTCTTTGAAACTCAGCTATGTAGGCATCCACAGTGCCATATTGTCTCAACTGTGCCAACTCCCTAAAATGCACTTCTGGATCCTTCTTCTCGAACCTCTCAATGAGTCTATTGGTGAACTCATCGTAGCTAGTGATAGACCCATGACCTAAGGTGACTAGGCCATGGTACCACCATTCATGCGCCACCCCATCTAGGTGTAGCGTAGCGAATCTAATCGCTTCTTCTTCAGCCATTGGCCTAAGTGCCAAATAGTTGTCTAGTTTTTGTAACCAGGCTCGAGCAGAATTATTATCGCTTCCATCAAAATGGGCAAGCGTAACCTTGTTGAGAGCTTGATTCCAATCTCCTTGTGCTGGGGTTCTTCTTTGATCATAGTTTCTCCCTTGGCCTCTATCCTTCCTTCTATACTCCATGTAATCATTGAAGGACATGTCAATTTTTACTTCATCAGGAAGGGTGTCATACTCTGTTCGGCCTATCCTCACCCTCTCCAAGGATGAAACATTTTCTTCAGGATCAGGCTGTGGGATTGCTGGTGTCAAAAACGTGGGTTTGAATGGTCTCGCAGAAATGTGAGTGTTGCTCACTGCAGGTTGGGCAACATGACCATTGTGTGGATTGGAAGCACTGTGCTCCCCGGTATGCCCTGTATTGTGTTGTGGAATATTGGGACCCAATCTCCCCAACAGGAGAGAAAACATATCCATCATGGCATCCATCTTCTTATCGAGTCCTTGACCCAAATTGGCTGAATTGTCTATACCCTTCCCACTGTCACCTCTGTTGCCAGAACTTCTTTCATTATCCCCCATTTCTGTTTCTTGTGAAGGCTCCCAATTAGCCCTCAAAACCTCGGAAGCTGTGTGACCTTCTGGGGCTTGATGCAACTGTGTCTGAACTGTACCTCTCTTGTAAACTCTTGCCAAATACCTCTGTTCTCTGTCACTCATAGAAAGCTGATTTCACAGGATGGCAGGATACGTGGCTCTGATACCACTGAAATATACCGAGCCAAATTTTTTCGTTTTTAAATAACAGATTACAACATTCAAGCAAGTGCACCCGTTAAGGTTAGATGGATAAACCGAAACGTGCATGAAAGTAAACTCAAGATACAGAAGGGAACTCAACGTCAAGTATGTGCTACCCAATCCAAGGCGGAGTGAGGGGCGACCATATGACGGAGTGATTACAGAAAGCAAAGCTTGAAATGAAATGCTGAATAACGAAACTACTCAACACCCAGAATGTGCTTGCTCACCCAGAATGGGAAGTAGCTACCATAGGGCGGAGTTATACTATTTCATCTAGTACTGAAAACAAACTAGAAGGAAATGCGGAATATTGAATTCTACTCTACACCCAGGATGTGCTTGCTGACCCAAGACGGGAAAGTAGCGACCATAGGGCGGAGATGGATTACATACAATATCAAAATGCTGAAAGAGAGAACATTACAATATGACTGAGCAAGAATCTAAGACCGACAGTACTACTGCCAGCATACAACTTGAAAGATTACAACTTGCTTATCAATTACAATCCAACATATGAGAGACTTGCAATAATATTAGAACATTCCTTTGCTGTGAAAGAGACTGAAAGTGAAGTAATTAATTAATAGATCCAACCTTTGTGATGCTTGCCCAACCAACGATGAGTATGCCACAAGATCTCAAGATCCATTCACACTCGTCAAGAACAAGATGCAGATTTCTTCATTCTGTCTGACAGACCTGTGTTTTTCATCATAGAACAGCACATAGAAATTCCTTGGAAAGTTCGTATCTCCCTTAATACTCCATCAAACAATCTAAAATTGAATGCAAAACACAAATAGAATGATGGCGTCCAGCATAGGAACAAGAAACAGTACCAAAGATCAGATTATATTTAATGGCACGAATCCCAAGCATCTGCAGATGGTACGGCCCAGGTACAGGGGCGATTTTCAATTATAAAATCTGACAATGCTTCAAAAAATCTATAACCTTGCTCAAAGAGGCGCCTAGTCTAGACCAATGAGTTTATGCAATACCCATAAGACATATTTTTGTATTTTTAGATTTATCAATAAAACAACGAATCTGCTAAAGCTAATATGCTGAAAACAGAAAACTCTAATATGCTCAAACTGATCCTAAATGGATGAATGCGGATTACAATGCAATAATTCCAAGAACTCACACTAGACTAACAATCATCACTAGTCGTTGTCTTACAAACGAGAAGAGATGCCCAATGGTTAGGAGGTCTTCATCCCTCGAAGTGATCCAGATTCAATCCGGCAGCATAACGGTGTATTTTCCAAGATAACCCAAACTGATGCACAAGCCCTCTTTTTATAAGTTTCGTTTGACTTCACGAAACCCTAAAATCATCTTTTAGGTCAAATTCCCTGATCTCCTCAAGAAGGCGTACTTTCTCCTTCAAAGATTAATAAATGATATTTTAATTAAAAGTCAATCTTGAAAGGTGCGCCCAATATAAGCTTGCTTGACTTAGGCAATAATTAAAATAATCATTTAATGAGGGCGCCACCCTCAATGGCCCCTTTTTAAAACATCTATAAGTCATTACTTCTAAGCCCAAGGTCAACATTAAAATATAATATTTAAATGTGCCTTTAATGAAATAACTTAACTTATCCCTCCGGAGGCGCACTGAAGCCAAAACTGATCCAAACATCTGACCACTGAAACAGGAAGTCAACCGAGCTGAACATCATCTGACAAGCTGCCAAAAATAGAATTTACTAAAAATAGTAAATTCCGAAAAGTACCCAGAATGCCGGAATGATCATACCACTGCGAAGCCCTCTGAAAACCCAGAAGGAATCCGCCATTAAAATTGACATCTTCGAACAATAACCTCCTCAAAATTAGGAAACCCTAATTTTAACTTCCGACTAGCCTCCGGGTTCCCAAGGAAAGGCTAACGGTCACTGAAAAAGTCAGGCTCGAAAAGGGGACATTACAGTCCGCCCTCCCCAAGATTGCTTGTCCTCAAGCAATTGCAAACTAGGATGCTGCATTATCTCATCACTTTCCCAAGTTGCATCCTCCATAGGCAGGTTCTTCCACTTTACCAAACATTCTCTGATAGTTCTATTCCTCAAGGAACGATCTCTGAAGTCAAGTATTGCCTCGGGAACCAGAACCAATTGTCCTTCTTCGTCCAACGGTGGCAACTGTGAAGAAGCAACCACATTGTGTCCAAGTGCCTTCTTGAGGCGAGACACGTGGAAGACGTTATGCACTCTGCTATCTGAAGGTAGCTCTAATTCATAAGCTACAGCCCCAACCTTTCTGATGACCCTAAACGGCCCATAGAAGCGAGGTTTGAGCTTCTCAGCTCCACTCTTCTTGAGAGTTGACTGTCTGTAAGGTTGTAAGCGGAGATAGACCATATCCCCAACCTCAAAAGAACGCTCTACACGCTTCTGATCAGCATACAACTTTTGCTGATTTTGTGCAATCTGCAAATTATCCTTCAAGGATCTCATTATGTCCTGACTATGCTGCAACAAATCCTTGGCTAATGGTGCTTTGCTGTCACCAAACACCAAATCTGCAAAGCTGGGTGCTTCATATCCATAAAGTGCCAAGAAAGGAGACATTTTGATTGACATATGGAAGGTAGAGTTGTAGCAGTACTCGCCTATATGCAGCCACTTAACCCAAGCTTTCTGCTGTTCGGACACATAATTTCTCAAGTAGCCTTCCAACCACTTGTTCACCACTTCTGTTTGCCCATCAGTTTGAGGGTGATAACTCGTGCTTGGAGTGAGCACAGTACCACTCATTCTGAAAACTTCCTGCCAAAAGGTACTTAGGAACTTGCTGTCCCTATCACTTACAATATTCTTTGGCAACCCATGAAGCCTAAACACTTCTCGAAAAAACAAATCTGCAACTTGAGCTGCAGAAAAAGTACTGGTAATGGCAAAGAAATGAGCAAACTTGGTTAATCTGTCAACTACCACGTAGATACAATCCTTCCCTTGGGCCTTGGGCAACCCAGTGATGAAATCCATTGAAATGCTTTCCCATTTTTGATTGGGAATTGGAAGTGGTTGCAGCAAACCGGCTGGCAAAGTGTGCTCATTTTTATTTGCTTGGCAAACAGGACATTCCTGAATGTAACGTTGAACTTCCCTCTTCAACCCTTTCCAAGAAAACCTTTCCCGGATCTGCCTATAGGTCTTGAAAAACCCTTGATGACCAGCAACTGGAATGTCATGAAAATTCAAAAGAATCTTCTTCTTGAGCTTAGAATCAGCCACCAGAAAGATTCTTCCCTTATACTGAATCAATCCCTCAACCACCTGGTACTTTTCATCATGGAAAGTACCTTCCAGAATGCTGGTTGCAAACTGATTTTTGGCATAATCAGCAAGCAACATGTCTCTCCAATCTGCAGTAAGCTCACACAATGAGCTAAGATGAGGCCTTCTGGAGAGAGCATCGGCCACGACATTATTTTTCCCTTTGACATATTCAATGTCAAAGTCGTAAGCTTGGAGCTTACTCACCCATTTTGTTGCCTCTCATTCAGATCCTTTTGGTGCATAAAATGCTTGAGGCTGTTGTGGTCAGTCTTAACCACAAATTTGTTTCCCACCAAGTACTGTCGGAACTTGGCTAATGCATGCATAATGGCAAGCATTTCTTTGTCATAGATTGAATATGACCTTTCCACACCCCTTAATTTTCGGCTCTCAAACACAATTGGGTGTTTGTCTTGCATCAGGACAGCACCAACTCCTTCACCCGATGCATCACACTGCAGCTCGAATGGCTTGGAGAAATCAGGGATAGCCAAAACTGGGCACGAGCTCATGATCTTCTTAAATTTGTCAAAAACAACTTGAGCCTTTTCTGACCAAACAAAGGCTCCCTTTTTGGTGAGATCAGTAAGGGGAGCCGCATTCTGAGAATACCCCTTAACAAACCTCCGATAGAAACCACAAAGGCCCAAAAAACCTTTCAACTGAGTCAAACTTTCAGGTGGTGGCCAATCAACCACTGCTTTGATCTTCTCCGGATCCACCTTTACTCCCTCAGCACTGATTATGTGGCCAAGGTATAATAATTCCTCCATTCCAAATTCACATTTGGAAGCTTTAGCAAACAGACTCTCAGACTCCATAATACTAAGCACTTCCTCCAAATGTTTGAGATGATCTCCCCAAGTCTTGCTGTAAATCAGAATATCATAAAAAAAAATCAATACAAACCGTCTTAAGTGATTCTGAAACACACGGTTCATGCAAGACTGAAAGGTGGCCGGCGCATTAGTCAAACCAAAAGGCATGACTAAGAATTCGAAGTGGCCATAGTGACACCTGAAGGCTGTCTTTTCCACATCTGATCCCCTCATACGTATCTGATGGTAACCCGACCTCAGATCAATCTTCGAAAAGAACTTAGCCCCATGTAGCTCATCAATGAGCTCATCTATTCTGGGAATGGGGTATCTATTCTTGATAGTGCTTTGATTCAAAGCACGATAGTCCACGCACATGCGCATGGTACCATCCTTCTTCTTTACAAGAACCACTGCAGAAGCAAAGGGGCTCTTGCTTGGTCGTATGAAACCCATCTCCAAGAGTTCTCGGATATTCTTCTCGATCTCATCCTTTTGCCTCTTTGGATACCGGTATGGAGTTGTGATCACCGGTTTAGCTCCTTCCTTGAGCTCTATGATGTGTTCTGAACCTCGATCAGGAGGAGGTCCAGGAGGTAAATCGGCAAACACTTTACTCTTTTTGGTGAGTAAAGATTGGATATCAGGAGGATGCTCTACTTTAGTTTCAGCTGGACTGCTGGAAGAATCATGCACTCAGCAGCCCATTCCACTTGATCATGACGTATCAACTTCGCCATCCTCTTGAATGATACAATCCGAGGGCCACCATTTGACATTCCTCTCAACACCACCTTCTTCCCATCGGATTGAAACTTCAACTCCATAGTTTGCAGATTTAGAGAGATCTCTCCGAGAGATCGCAGCCATTGAATGCCAAGGACAGCATCCGTATCTCCAATATTGACCACATAGAAGTCATCCTTGACTTCGTAATTGCCCAATTGCATTGACATGTTCGGAATCCTCTTGGTGCATGAGATGTGAAACCCATCCGCAACAATAACTCTGAACCCTTCAAAGTCTTCTGTTTGCAATCCCTTCTTTGCCACCACAACTTCGTCTATGAAGTTATGTGTTGCACCAGTGTCACTTAAAGCAACAATACGTTGCCCTTTGATCATCCCCCGAACTTTAAAGGACTCATTCTTTTGGAAGCTCGAAAGTTGAGCCAATGTACCACCACTTTCTTTTTCACCTTCAGACTCTTCTGGAGTATTTTCTTCATCGCTGTCCTCAAAATCAGCTTGCTGATCAGAACAATCGGAATTGCTTTCATCAGCTATATAGAACTCAATTTGATGAATTTTAGCACCCTTTGGGCACACATGGTCTTGGGACCATTTTTCCCAACAACGGAAACACAACCCCTTCCTTCGGAGTTCATTGATAGTCTCTGGATCCAATCTTGAACCAGGAGGTTTCTGGGGTTTAAACTCCTTATGATGAGGCTTCTGATGAAACTTCTTCCCTCTGTCTCCTTTGTGAAAAGCTGGTTTGGAATGGAACTTTGCTTTGGGAGCAGCCCACTCCATGTTTCTAGCTTTTTTCATTGCTTCCTGTAGGGACGGTGGATCAAAAGCTTTGATCCAACCCTTGATTGGCTCCATCAATCCTTCAGTGAATAGGATTACTAATCTTCTTTCTGTGATTCCAGTGACCATAACTGAAAGTCTTTGAAACTCAGCTATGTAGGCATCCACAGTGCCATATTGTCTCAACTGTGCCAACTCCCTAAAATGCACTTCTGGATCCTTCTTCTCGAACCTCTCAATGAGTCTATTGGTGAACTCATCGTAGCTAGTGATAGACCCATGACCTAAGGTGACTAGGCCATGGTACCACCATTCATGCGCCACCCCATCTAGGTGTAGCGTAGCGAATCTAATCGCTTCTTCTTCAGCCATTGGCCTAAGTGCCACATAGTTGTCTAGTTTTTGTAACCAGGCTCGAGCAGAATTATTATCGCTTCCATCAAAATGGGCAAGCGTACCCTTGTTGAGAGCTTGATTCCAATCTCCTTGTGCTGGGGTTCTTCTTTGATCATAGTTTCTCCCTTGGCCTCTATCCTTCCTTCTATACTCCATGTAATCATTGAAGGACATGTCAATTTTTACTTCATCAGGAAGGGTGTCATACTCTGTTCGGCCTATCCTCACCCTCTCCAAGGATGAAACATTTTCTTCAGGATCAGGCTGTGGTATTGCTGGTGTCAAAAACGTGGGTTTGAATGGTCTCGCAGAAATGTGAGTGTTGCTCATTGCAGGTTGGGCAACATGACCATTGTGTGGATTGGAAGCACTGTGCTCCCCGGTATGCCCTGTATTGTGTTGTGGAATATTGGGACCCAATCTCCCCAACAGGAGAGAAAACATATCCATCATGGCATCCATCTTCTTATCGAGTCCTTGACCCAAATTGGCTGAATTGTCTATACCTTTCCCACTGTCACCTCTGTTGCCAGAACTTCTTTCATTATCCCCCATTTCTGTTTCTTGTGAAGGCTCCCAATTAGCCCTCAAAACCTCGGAAACTATGTGACCTTCTGGGGCTTGATGCAACTGTGTCTGAACTGTCCCTCTCTTGTATACTCTGGCCAAATACCTCTGTTCTCTGTCACTCATAGAAGGCTGATTTCACAGGATGGCAGGATACGTGGCTCTGATACCACTGAAATATACCGAGCCAATTTTTTTCGTTTTTCAAATAACAGATTACAACATTCAGGCAAATGCACCCGTTAAGGTTAGATGGATAAACCGAAACGTGCAAGAAAGTAAACTCACGATGCAGAAGGGAACTCAACGTCAAGTATGTGCTACCCAATCCAAGGTGGAGTGAGGGGCGACCATATGACGGAGTGAAATTACAAAAAGCAAAGCTTGAAAGAAATGCTGAATAATGAAACTACTCAACACCCAGAATGTGCTTGCTCACCCAGAATGGGAAGTAGCTACCATAGGGCGGAGTTATACTATTTCAACTAGTACTGTAAGCAAACTAGAAGGAAATGCTGAATATTGAATCTACTCTACACCCAGAATGTGCTTGCTGACCCAAGATGGGAAAGTAGCGACCATAGGGCGGAGATGGATTACATACACTAACAAAATGCTGAAAGAGAGAACCTTACAATCTGATTGAGCAAGAATCTAAGACCGACAGTACTACTGCCAGCATACAATTGGAAAGATTACAACTCGCTTATCAATTACAATTCAACATATGAGAGACTTGCAATAATATTAGAGCATTCCTTTGCTGAGAAAAGAGACTGCAATTGAAGGAATTAATTAATAGATCCAACCTTTTTGAAGCTTGCCCACCAATGATGAAGTATGCCGCAAGATCTTAAGATCCTTTCAAACTCGTCAAGAACAAGATGCAGCTTTCTTCATTCTGTCTGACAGACCTGTGTTTTTCATCATAGAACAGCAATAGATATTCCTTGGAAAGTTCGTATCTCCCTTGAAACTCAATCAAACAATCTAAAATTGAATGCAAAACACAAGTAGAATGATGGCGTCCAGCTTAGGAACAAGAAACAGAACCAAAGATCAGATTATATTTAATGGCACGAATCCCAAGAATCTGCAGATGGTACGGCCCAGGTACAGGGGCGATTTTCAATTATAAAATCTGACAATGCTTCAAAAAATCTACAATCTTGCACAATGGGGCGCCTAGTCTAGACCAATGAATTTATGCAACACCCACAATGTATATTTTTGTCTTTTTGGAAATATGAATGAAATACTAGGTCTGCTGTAGCTAAAGTGCAAAAAACAGAAAACCTCTAACATGCAAGATCTGGAACTAACAATACTAATGCAGATTACAATGCACGGAATACAATGAATTCACAACTAGACTAAATTCATCACTAGTCGTTGTCTTACAAACGAGAAGAGATGCCCAATGGTTAGGAGGTCTTCATCCCTCGAAGTGATCCAGATTCAATCCGGCAGCATAACGGTGTATTTTCCAAGATAACCCAAACTGATGCACAAGCCCTCTTTTATAAGTTTCGTTTCACTTCACGAAACCCTAAAATCATCTTTTAGGTCAAATTCTCTGATCCCCTCAAGAAGGCGTACTTTCTCCTTCAAAGATTAATAAATGATATTTTAATTAAAAGTCCATCTTGAAAAGTGCGCCCCACATCATCTTGCTTGACTTAGGCAATAATTAAAATAAACATTTAATGAGGGCGCCACCCTCAATGGCCCCTTTTTAAAACATCTTTAAGTCATTACTTCTAAGCCCAAGGTCAACATTAAAATATAATATTTAAATGTGCCTTTAATGAAATAACTTAACTTATCCCTCCGGAGGTGCACTGAAGCCAAAACTGATCCACACATCTGACCATTGAAACAGGAAGTCAACCGAGCTGAACATCATCTGCCAAACTGCCAAAAATAGAATTTACTAAAAATAGTAAATTCCAAAAAGTACCCAGAATGCCGGAATGATCATACCACTGCGAAGCCCTCTGAAAACCCAGAAGGAATCCGCCATTAAAACTATCATCTTCGAACAATAACCTCCTCAAAATTAGGAAACCCTAATTATAACTTCCGACTAGCCTCCGGGTTCCCAAGGAAAGGCTAACGGTCACTGAAAAAGTCAGGCTCGAAAAGGGGACATTACAAACTTACTCTATTGCTGCTTATTCCTTGTGATCATATTTTCAGATAATCTTTTATTAGAATGATACTTATTTCCAGGATATATTCCTCTCAACCCATCAATCATTTTCTTCTTTTAAATCTGAATATTATATTCATGTATCTGTTGCTATTACCTGAAATCCCCTGCTTATCCCTCATTCTTCCTCCTTAAATGTTATTTATACCTTCCCCTTTAGATGAGGAGGCACGTCTCTTTGCAAGATTGTATCTTTTTTTTTGAAGGGACGCGAATGATCGCTGAGAATTCATTTTAATATATTAGTTATGGGATCGCTGCCTTTTTTTCTATCTTAATCGTTGTCGTTTAGTGAAGGAAACGTTGCCAAATTATAATCGCTGGGATATATGTTAAACTACTGTCTTGATATTCATCGCTGCCATTCTACCTTTATTAGGAATTTTGTCTTATTCACAGGTCAGCACCCCTTTGTCTTATTCATAGGGATTAATCGCTGCTTTAAAGATTTTGTTAGGAATCACTGCATTAGGGATAATTCATACTTTTAGGATTGCTGTAGTATAATCTATTCAAATATTTATTGTTTGATATATATATATATATATATATATATATTAATATTATTTTATATTGTTTTTCTTGTGAATATTATTTTGTTATTATGATTTAATATTAATCATTGCATTCCATATGACAGTTGAGATTTAGATGGCTATCTTTTATATTGATATTTATTATGTATTTCCCATTAATATTTATATTGATTATAATTTTGGGTAATGATAATATTAAATAATCATTTATAATTATAATAATGTTTGAATAATAATAGTATCATAAAATTGTTTATATATATTTTAATATTTGTAATATTATATTATAATGATTGTGCATATAATAATTATGTTTATTATTTTTATATTAGTTTTCTCTTTTATATATTATAATGATATTCAATATTCATTTTGTTTTTATCAATTTATATTCATAATAATATTATTTTGATAATTATAATTTAATAATATTTCACTTGTAATTATTTATTGGATTTTGAGCATGCACTCAATGTTTCATATTTCTGCGTTATAACTGGGACATGACAGACTCCACCAATCACCAGTCAGGAGGAACTTTCACCAATCGAAACTAATCTCTAGAACCACAAGGGTTTCAAGAAATATGCTAACCAATTTTTTCAAGGAATAACACAAAATAACCAAATAATAGATGATTGATTAGCGTTAGCTTCGTAAATACAAATTTGAACTTGAATAAAGATAATGAACTTGAACCAAGAACCGAATCCTGAATAGAAGATTACTCAACGTCAAGAATGTGCACTCAAGATCCCACTGAGGGCGAGGTGCTAACATATGACGGAGTGTTGAATTTTGAATTTAAAAACTGATAGGCGGATAACCAGCCATGAAGAACATTAACTGATAGGCGGATAACCAGCCATGAAGAACATTTCCACACTACCACCAAACAGTGGGGGGAAGAGATTACAATTAAAGCAATTCGTCCGCTGCAGCGGGCATCCACAGAGCTGTGGGGATTCACCACTATGAAAGTGGGTATATGAGAGTTACAAAATAGATTGTCCACACTGGCGGTAAACCATCCAGGGGTAATTTAATGATAGAACAGAAAGTAATTGCAGAACTGACAGATTGGTTGGATTAGTAATGCTTAATCTCAACCTTACAAATTAAAACTCTGCAAATTACAATTACATTGATAAGGAATGAACCTTAGATATTAAGCATGAACTTTTACAATGATATAACTCTCAAATACTGAAGTATATGATCAAAAACTGGAAATTGCAACAATCTGATATAAAAATCAGAATTCTGGAAATTCATATCAGCAAACTGGAAATTAATAAAATATTCATAACTCACTCATTTCACCTCCAAATTGACTGAAACTGAATGCAATGGAATTCTGGAAGGTAGGCGACCAAACCAGGAGGAAGAAACAGCAGCAAATCACGTCCTTTATTTTCTGACACAATTCCCAATGCAAACTAAAATGTACGGCCTTTGAGAAGGGGCGATTTTAGCTTTAAAAATTGAAGGCTTCAAATTAAAATCCGAAACTTTGCAAGAGGGGGCGCCTTGGCATAACAATCACTTAGAAAAAATACCCATAACCAAAATAATTTTATTCCAAGAGCTGCTAACAGAATTCACTTTCAGCTGTATAAACATCAGCAACTTCAAAATCTGGAAATTCATCAAAACTTCAACTATAAGCACAAATCTGCTAGTCTGGATGAGAAGCAGCAA
>VDFB02195352.1:0-20046 GCA_007258455.2 Sequoia sempervirens | reverse complement strand
AAATGAGAAAATAAAATTATCAGGCAAGGAATAGTACCACTCGAGTGTTGTATCCTTGAGAGATCAGGGAAATAGTTTGGCCATCAACGCATCATGATGGAGGAAATTTGTGCACAGGGTGTTAAAAGCGGAAACATGTGTCTGTGGGTCCCCTTTGCCATCCTATTTCTAAAATTTAGGAATCTCCATTCCATGTGGGAAGGGAGTTTTTAGGATTGCAACCAATAACAGGCTATGCTAGAAGAAGGGTTGGAAGATAGGTTGGGAAAAAGCCTAGGAGAGACTCGCTAATTGGCTTTGCATCTTACTAATGCAAAGCAACCAACACTTAGTACGAATTGACATAGGTGAAATAATTATCCATCACAAAAAAGGACAAAAATGCAACAAACTTGATTCACTTGACAACTTTCATAAACTAATTCATCTCAAACAATGATTAAGTGCATTCTAGATCACATTGGAAACATCGTCATGATAGCCTACAGCTTAATGCAATGAATTATCATTAATAACTTTCACAAAACAAATAATGAATTCAATCACTTCAGTGAGATTGAAGATAACATAATTACAAATTTTCCTCCAAATTTTATGAAGATCCAACAGTGGAAAAGAAAGTTATTGCATTTTTCTGAAAACTACAAACCCTAAGTAGGGTTCAGACCTTCCCTCACAAAAATGGTCATAACTTATTCAAATCTTAATGAAATTTGATGATATTTGAATAAAATGAAATTAGATTTACATTTCAATAAAATCCAATTGGTTTCAAATCAAAATATGGATTGTACAATCTATACCATCACGTTTTTTTAGACAGTAATTTCAGCACAATATTATTAGAATAGGGCAGTATCACCAAAATGATCATAACTCCCACACAACTCAATGAAATTCAATGTGAAAAAAAGATTGTAAACTAGAAACAAATATATTTTCATCCATGTATTATACACCTTGATATGAGGCCATACCAAGCCGTTCAGTGTACACCTTCAGCCTGAAAACAATATAAGAATCATAAAATGCACACAAAATTGAGGTTTCGATTCACCAAATTTCAAAAACAATGTCTCCAACCCCCAATTTGAGTTTTGGAGGGTTTCCTTATATATTTCCAACCAAAACCAACTATTTTCAACCACCTCTTGATTAGTTTGTTGAAAAAACACCTTAATGACACTTTTTGACAAGTAGCTTGACAACTTTTTTGAGCAAATTTTACAATTTTTACAATATTTGCCTAAATTTCATCAAATGACAAAAAATTGTCTTAAACCACTTAGGATGGTCTCAAATGACCTTATTTACATCAATAAAGCCAAAATAAAGCAAAAACCAAAGTTTCATAATATAACTTAAAATTGCATCAAGGGTGCTCCTACACCATACTTCCAAGGGGAAGAAAAACTCAAGTCCACTTGAGTGGAGGATTTCTCTCTCTTTCTAGTCTTCCAATTATTCAACAACTTTTCCTTCATCTCTACAACTGTCGTTGGATCCTTTTTTTATTTTTGTACCATCTCTTACTAACCATCTTCTCAACTTTAGGGTACCAAAATTTGAGTTCTCATTCATATGCTTTAGTACCACCATCTATGTCTTCATCTTCATTATTCAAACACAATATTCAACACATACATCATCCATAAAATCAGAAATTCCAACCATTACCTCATCCTTTTCACTATATTGTGCATAACAATCAACATTCACTTCTTTTTCTTCATACCCTTTTTCATCTTCATTTTCATCTGTTGCACTTGTAAACACATACTCACAAAAAAGCTTAGTTTCTAAAACACAAATTTTTCTTGTCTCTTCAGATGTTTCTAGCACCCTTCCTATCAACATATCTTGCAACTCATTCATTCTTGTTGTTGTCCTCTTTTTCCTTCTCCTTTAAATGATCTTCTTAATAGGCCACTTTATCCTCTTTCTTATTGGTAAATGCCAACCATTTGATTTATCAAGTAATTACTGCATCGTAAGATTCATTATTTTGTTCATTTCTTCCAAATATTTCCTCAAATCTGTTATCTCTTGCTCAATATCAATTTGCTTCACCTTTCCATCATTTTTCTTTATCTCACTTTTCTATTTTTTCTTGCTTGGTGCCTCCTTACTCTGCAAGTCTCCACGAACAAATCTTCTCAACATCTTCATTTTTCTTTCTCAAGCAAGTCTCTTTCACCTTGATTCTCCTTGTCTTTATGATACCTCACCTAGGTTTCCTCTCATTTTCCTCACTACCTAGTCTTTTGGCATCCAGGTTCTTCCTTCAACCTGCAAAAAAACAATACACAAACTCTCAAAACTTCATTGCCTAGATCTTTGGGCTTTGATACCAATTTGATGTAGAGCAACCAACACTTAGCAAAAATTGACATAGGTGAAACAATGATCCATCACCAAAAATGACAAAAATGAAACAAACTTGATTCACTTGACAACTTTCATAAACTGATTCATCTCAAACAATGATTAAGTGCATTCTAGATCACATTGGAAACATTGTCATGGCAACCTATAGTTTAATGCAACAAATTTCCATTCATAACTTTCACAAAACAAATAATGAATTCAATAACTTTGGTGATATTTAAGATGACATAATTACATAATTTTCCTCCAATTTTTATGAAGATCTAATGGTGGAAAGGAAAGTTATTGCATTTTTTCCAAAACTCCAAACCCTACGTAGGGTTCAAACCTACCCTCACAAAAATTGTCATAACTTATTCAAATTCTAAAGAAATTTGATGATACTTGAAGAAAATAAAAGTAGATTCACATTGAAACAAAATACAATTGGTTTTAGATCAAAATATGGACTGCACAATCTATACCATCACATTTTTCATACTATAATTTCTGCACAATATTGTTAGAATAGGGGAGTCTCACCAAAATGATCATAACTCCCACAAAAATTAATGAAATTCAATGAGACAAAATTAATTTTAAACTATAAATAAATATATTTTCATCCATATATTATACTCCTTGATATGAGGCCATTCCAGGTCATACAATGCACACCTTCAGCCTAAAAACAATGTAAGAATCAAAAAATGCACACAAAATTGAGGATTACATTCACCAAACTTCAAAAAAATTGTCTCCAACCTCCAATTCGAGTTTTGGAGGGTTCCATTATACATTTACAACCAAAACCAACTATTTTCAACCACCTTTTGATTAGTTTTTTGAAAAAACACCTTAATGACACTTTTTGACAAGTTGTTTGACAACTTTTTTGAGCAACTTTTACAATTTTTATAATATTTGCCTAAATTTCACCAAATGACAAAAAATGGTCCTAAACCACTTAGGATGGTCTCAAATGACCTCATTTGCATCAATAAATCCAAAACAAATCAAAAAGAAAAGTTTCACAATATAGCTTAAAATTGCATCAAGGGTGCTCCTGCACCATACTCCCAATGGGAAGGAAAAATCAAGTCCACTTGAGTGGAGGTTTTCTCTCTCTTTCTAGTCTTCCAATTATTTGGAAACTTGTCCTTCATCTCTACAACTTTCCTCGATCCTTTTTCTTCGGTAAATTCATCTCTATTGGCACCTCCCAAATGTGGTAACAAAATCTGAATTCTCGCTCATATGCCTCAAGATTTCACCATCTATAAGTTCCTATCTTCTACCTATCTCAATACACATGTCAGTGCCATTACATCATCCATAAAATTAAAAAGTGCAACCATTATCTCATCTTTTTTCACCATATTATGCATAACAACCAACATTCACTTCTTTTTCTTCATACCCTTTTCCATCTTCATTTTCATCTATTGCACCTATAAACACATACGCAAAGACTTAGTTTCAAAAACACAAGATTTTATTATCTCTTTAGATGTTTCTAGCACCCTTCCTATCAACATATCTTGGAACTCATCCATTCTTGTTGTCCTCTTTTGCCTTCTCCTCTAAATGATCTTCTTGATAGACCACTTTACTCCTTCCTGTGACAGTAATCTCGAACTTAATTTGCTTCTGGCGAACCTTAAGATCTTATTTTGACCCGCCTCGACGTGCTTTCTCACCTTTCTATCTCTACTTCACCAATTTCCATCTTCCACTCCATTTCTTTATCCTACTCTCTTGTTTAGTGCCTCCTACTCTACAAGTCCCTACAAACAACTTCCTGTAACCTCCATTTCCCAAGCATCTTCACCTTGATTCTCATACTCCTCTCGCTTCTAGGTTTCTCCTCCTCCTTTCCTCTACTCTTCACCTATTCTTGCATCCAAGTTCTTCTCTTAACTCTGAAAGACACATACAAACTCCCTAAAACTTCCCCTTTGCCCTGGGATCTTTCGCGCCCTTATACTCAATTTGATTCGCAACTAACACTTAGGCATACAAATTGGATATATTTTAAGTAATGAATCCATCACCAAAATGACAAATGAAATAAATTGATTCCACCTTGGATATTTCATATAAACTCATTCATTCCCTAAACAATGATTAAAGGACTTAGATCAATCACATTGGAAACATTGCCATGGCAGTCTATAGTTTAATGCAACAAACTATCATTAATAAATTTCACAAAACAAATAATGAATTCAATCGCTTCAATGATATTGAAGATAACATAATTACAAAAAAAATCTCCAAATTTTATAAAGATCCAATAGTGGAAAAGAAAGTTATTACATTTTCCCCCAAACTACAAACCTTAGGTAAGGTTCAGACCTGCCCTCACAAAAATGGTCATAACTTATTCAAATCTTAATGAAATTTGATGAGACTTAAAGAAAATTAAATTAGATTCACATTGCAACAAAATAAAATTAGTTTAGATCAAAATATGGATTGTACAATCCGTACCATCATATTTTTTAGACTATAATTTCTGCAAAATATTGTTAGAATAGGGAAGTCTCACAGAAATGATCATAACTCTCACTCAATTCAATGAAATTCAATGAGACAAAAATAATTGTAAAATATAAAAAAATATATTTCCATCCATATATTATACTCCTTGATTTTAGGCCATACCAGGTTGTACAATGTACACCTCCAGCCTGAAAACAATGTAAGAATCTGAAAATGAATACAAAATTGAGGTTTCCATTCACCAAGCTTCAAAAAAAATGTCTCCAACCCCCAATTTGAGTTTTGGAGGGTTTTATTATAAATTCCCAACTAAAACTAACCATTTCAACTACCTTTGGATTAGTTCCATTGACAAAACACCTTTAATGACACTTTTGACATTCCTTATTTAACACCTTTTGAGCAACTCTAATTTTACACATTTGCCTAAATTTTATTTAAATGATAAAAATGGTCCTAAACTACTTAGGGATGGTCTCGCCTGACTTATTTATATCAATAAATCTTAAAAAAGGGAAACCAAAGTTTTACAATATAGCTTGGAATTGTACTTCAAGGGTGCCTCGCACTCACCACCTACATTTCAAGAAGAGGCATCTGCATATGGCCACAGAAGATAGGAGCACCTCGTGAGGAACCTCCTCTGATAACTACACACCGTGAGCCACCATATTATTAGTACTTACAATTTGCCATCACACTGTGAGGGCCTCCCTACTAGAGCCACCACCATGACCTTCACCAGAACCACTTTCGTCAGCACCTCCCCTACTATCGAAGCCACCACCACTACCAAAGTCTCCATTGCTTGTCCCACCAAAGCCTCCACTACTAGAGGTGATAGGAGGGGTGAAGCAAAAATCCAGGGGATCTTGTTCATTCTGATAGTTTTGGATCCCTTAGGGGCAGAGGGGATACTAATTGAGGGTACGACATCGTCCATGTATATCAATGTAGGAGGCATCGACAGTCCTAGTTGTCTCTCATGGTCTTCGAAGGTGACTCCTGGTACAATGTTAGGATTTTTTGGAGGAGCACATGCATCGATCAGAGTATTAAGACTAGCCAGGAGTTCTACACATGTCCGGTCTTTTCCAACCATATACTTCAACTCACTAATGACCTGAGTGGCCCTGGCCATCTTCAGGCTCCTTTACAAGTGATTTTCTAAGGCACCCAACCCTTTGCTAAGGGCAGAGACATATTCCGAAGGGATTTGAACAACCTCATACTCATCCACCGACGATGGGGTATGAGACGTAGGAGGAGTGGGGACGTGATCAATCTAGTTAAAGAATCCTATCTCGCCCCTTGACAACTGCTCCTGCACAACTAGACTAATGGTGGGACCAAAGAAAAGACCTGTAGAGAAATTAGTAGTGACCTTCATCCTTTCCATCGGGAGGTTTCATATACTTCTTCTAACAATATACCCAAAAGTTGTGGATTGGGCCAGGGTGTCGGTAAACCTCTTACAACACCTCGTATACAAATAACCGGTAAGGGTACAAGATGGTGCCCAACACCGGAGCAACGAATATGATACTGGTCTCAAGTGCTAGCTCTACCTGCACCGTAAGAGAGGGGACTAACCACGCCTTCACATGTGTCATGGAGAGCAAAATTAGAACAAGCTGTCTCCAACTCTACTCCCCTTCTCCCCACCTGAACAGTGCTAGGAAATGCAAGATGAGAATGATGAGGACTATAAAGCTCCTAAATCACTTTGTAGACCCAAAACATAGAATGGGGCTAGGTGAGCCAGTTTTTGGGTTTAACTTTGTGCCTCAAGAATTTCTCTGCTCGAGGACAAAAGTGTGATTTTGAGATGATAGCGCGGTGCGCTGGTGTCTCTTAGGTACATTGGCATTCATATGACCAAAGGACTAAAGAAGCAAGGTCAAACACTATAAAAAAAACTAAAAACCTAGCTAACTACTTCAAAGAGCCAAAACAAAGCTATGAAGTAGGAAAGATACATATGAATATGATAAAGCAAATAAACAAGTGACTGAAGCGATGCCAACCTCACGTGCCAGTTCCGCCACCAAGCCACACGTCCACCTACACAGAATGAAGAGGGAAATTGTTGGGTGGTTGTATAGGGGTCTGCCTCAGTTAGACCCTTGTTTAGGTGTTTCCACCTCCATAGACAACCAAGAAAGCGATAATGGAGAAATAGTATGCTATAGAAAGTAATGAAGCAAAGAACACTAAAACACTACAAACAGTAAGGTGCCACTCAACCAAATAATAGAGGAGAGGAGTAGAAATCTTACAACCTCCACCAAGAGCACTCAAGGCTAATGGGGGAGAAAATGAGATGACTCAAGCCCTTGCTACAATGGTGTTGTTCCACACTTTCTCTATTGAGTTCATGGAGTGATGTTGTTGCTATGGAGTGCAAGAGTGTTGTTAGAATGCAAGGAATGAATGTTAGAATGTTTAAGCTTGTGAGAAAGATTGCTTGAAGGGATGCAAAAGAAGTTGTGAAGAAGTTGAAATGCATGTCGAAGGAGGGAATTTTAAGAAAAGATGAAGAAAACAGTCATATTTGGGTTGGTCAACCGAAGGGGGCATTACAAGTCAACTCCCAATGGGAAGTGTAATGCCTCTATAGGCTCCAGACATGGAAATTTTCTAAGGATGCTAGCACGTCGTGTGGACGTCTACACACCACATGGGAATCCCTGATAGTTATTCCTTTGTTGACACACAAAACAACTACCAAGTGGAATGAAGGCAGCAAGCTTATGTGGAATTTAGCCTTCTAGTTTGGTTTTCTTAAGTGAAGAAGGGTAAAAGGGGAATTTGCATAGGGGGTGCAAATTTTCTCCTATACAACAAGAAATATTACCAAAGCTCGATGAAGAAGGAAGAATCATATTGGAACCAAATTTTAGTTGTCAAACATGCCCAAAAAAATAAGGACTAGAAAACTCATCCAATTAAAGAATTTGTCATTTTAAGATGCCACATGGGAGGACGAGGAGTTCATTCAAAAGAATCCACACTTGATTAG
Organism: Sequoia sempervirens; assembly: GCA_007258455.2. NCBI lineage: Eukaryota > Viridiplantae > Streptophyta > Pinopsida > Cupressales > Cupressaceae > Sequoia > Sequoia sempervirens. The sequence goes on along the minus strand of VDFB02195352.1, from coordinate 12,152 downwards.
CATTGAGAACAATGCTTCTTTGAAGCAAGGGGGCATGTTACACCCTTAATATTAGTAAATACTGGGTTATGAATAGTCGGCTTGTGACTATGTTAACTCCTAACTTATATAGGGTTATCTAAGTCGGCATAGGTGATATCTTAGGCATAAATAGGTATATATAGAAGGTTGTGAGTCTTATTTGATCATCATGTTGAGTATCATGTACTTATTGAGGACTATTGGAGGTATCCCCCTTGAAGTGGATTAGGAGGTTGCCCCCTCGAAGTGGTATATTATTATCAAGTATTTGCAACATATTTCATATTATATTCTTCTTGTGCAAATTATTTCATAACAAATTATTCACTATTGAAGACCTCAAAGAAGCTATGAGTACTATGGTTGATGACAAAGCTCTAGGAATTGATGGTTTCCCTTGTGATTTTACAAATACCTTTTGGATTGCAGAGATCTGTGCTGCTTTGTTTATTTTAAAGTTCCAGTCCCAGCCAACGCCTGGGCAAGCTTATATGTATTCCATAATGGAATAAGCGATGTGATTCCTTAAATATATTTGGTCTGTCTGTGCTCTCCTCCCAAATATTTTTAAACTTTTAGTTTTAAAGTGATTCACACCTCCCAGCCAAAATGCTGCGCTTTCGAAGTTCCCAGACACCCCCACCTGTTCTTCCTGATTTTGAGGCACCACCACGCCTGCCCCACAGAGGTTCTCTCAAGGCATTAAAATTAAATTAAAAGATTGATTCTTTTTTTCCTCATGAAGTGCCAGCACCATGCTGTTCATCCTGCAGCTTTTGTGAGAAAGTGGGAGCTTTGCTTTGGTCCTCATTTCATTCAATTTGTGAACATGATTTTTGTGGATGCTTCTACTTGCATCACCATTAATGGTCACCAATCTCAATCCTTTGGCTTGTTCCACTCCATTCATTGGGGTTGTCTATCAACTCCTTCTTTGTATGTTCTTGTTATTGAAGGTTTTGGCTATCTTTTGGGCCACTCTGTTTCCCATGAGTTTTTCTGAAGAATTACCTTTCCCAATTCTTCAACCTAGCTTGTCAATGGCCATTTCACTAATGATTCCTTCCTCACTCTAATAGAAGAAGAGGATAATGTCAAATTTTCCATTGATTGTCTTGAGACCTTTTGCTTGGCCTCTAGTTTCTCTATCCAATGGCATAAGACTCAATGTTAGCATTAATCCACTCTTTTCGATCCTCTCTAAATTCAGAAATATGGCTTGAAGTGGATTACTCACAAGGAAATATTCAGATACCTTAGCATCCCATTTTCTTTTTAGGCCTCATCTATATACCAAATTGTTCTCTCATATTGAGCAGAAGTTGGCTTTTTGGATCACCAAGCCACTTTCGTTGGCTAGAAAATTCCAGGTGTGCTCTAAAATTATGGCAATGACTCATGTTTATTATTCTTTGTGTTGGGCCCCTTCCAAGGCCTCTTATACAAAGCTTAAGAAGTTTCTCAGAGAGTCTCTTTGGGCATCTTCTGAGTCTCATAGAGGCTTTCATTGTGTTTCTTGGGAGTTATGTTCTCTCCCCAGAGATTTTGGTGGGATTGGCCTTTTGGCCACATAAAGGCAAGGGATTGCTCTTTGTGTCAAGTGGACCATTTGTGTCCTCACTAGTAATGGGACCTAAAAGATTCTCCTTAGACATTATATATTTGTGGGATATCTCGTTCACAAACCAGCTTGGAAAGGGATTGGATTTCATACCCTTCTCATTCTGAAGGAGCATGTTCATATTGTGAGCACTTTTGTTGTCAAAAGCATTTTCAATGCCTAGGAGGTTATTAAACCCTAGCTCCATTATAATTGCTTGGGTTTTAGAGATGGACTATCTTTCAATCAGCAAAATGCCTATGGTCTCCTTTATTTTCTAATCTGGGTAGTCCTTTGGCCAAGTTTCCCTAGCATAAGGCTCTCAAATTCCATAGAAAAGGGTATCCAGTCTCCTCAAGACTTGTTTTCCAAACCCACAATGAGTCTCATGTCATGGGGAGATTTTAAAGCCAAGTTTGGCTTACAGAATCATGATCAAGAAACTTTTGAATGCCTAGTTAGTGCTATTCTAGTTGATATGCTTCATAAAGTTCGTATCAATTCCACCAAGCCTTTGTGGAAAGATTGGAAGTGGATTCTAGACACCCCACTTAGAAACTACAAGCCCTGGCTTGGCTACCGATGGCTTTCACCTCATTATTTGATGATTAACAATTTGAACCAAAGGTGGCATCTTCAATCCCTAGTGTCTATTTGGCACCAGATATTTTCTAATGTGTGGTCAACCATTGTTGATCCCAAGCTTGCCCACTTTGCTTGGTGTATTCTTTTCCAAGGCTTACTAGTGGAGTCTTGGCTTACCCATATGAGGGTTCATGACCCTCTTTGCCCTTTTTGTGGGCAACCTGAGTCTTTTAAACCTCTTTTTTTTTCTCTAGAGCTCAATAGTTGTGGAATTGGATTCATGATTTCTTTCATCCCTTCTGACCTGAGCCTTTCTCTTGGCATATGGTGTTGTTGGGAAACTTGCCCCATCTTCCCTAGAAGTATACCCAAATTTGGCACACTTTCAGGGTGGAAATCCTCTTTAGTATTTAGAAAGATAGAAATTCTTGCATTTTTGCTCATAGCCAAATTGATAAACATGTTTCGATTTATTATAAAGCTATTATATGTTCTAATGTGATATTGTAGATTAAAGTGCAAGCTAACAAAGTTATGCTTGAGGTGGTTCACCTTTAGGAGCTCTTGAACCACTAGGGGAACGCCTACATCATGCCTCATGTTTTCACCTTCCCACTCTTCCAGGGCTGTCTTCACCTTTACGCACTCAACCACGAGGGTGGAGTGGCTCTTGTACTCTGCTATTCTTAGGCTCTTGCCCCATTCATTATCCCTTGCAAAGTAAGTGGGTTTGGGCGGCGAATCACCTTCCTCCTGCGGGTTGACCTAGGGTGGCCTTCTAGAGGAGTGTCTAGATGTGGTAGTGGTACTTCCAGTTGGCCCTCTAGTGGAGCTTTTGGTTGGCTGACCAACTCTTCCAAATGGTTTCCATGGTTGGATCTACCAATTTCTCCCACTCGACGAGAAGATAAAGATAAAGATGACAATGGTTGGGATCCCCCTGATGTCACTCTGGACCCCACTATTGGATGGAGTAAACCAGATGACAAGGATCTACCACCCTCTGTTGGCACTGCTATGGTCGTTTAAGCGGCTTTTTTATTTTATCTTTTATCATGCTTTCTGCTTTCTAGGTGCTAACCATGTGACTATCAGAGTGTACCTTCTTACCATCCAACTTTTTTTTTGTGAATGTGTATATTTATCTTTAATTAATAGATATAGATGCCTATTCGTAAAAAAAAAGAGAACTAAAATTAGAGATGCTTTCTTAAACTTTATCTACAATAAAAATAATTCCATAAAATAAGAGTAAATTTCCCCCCACTTTGCCAATCTAGAATCCATTGGTTATGTGAATCAAGTCTAGATTGACTTAAAGAAAATATATTTTGTTTTATTATTAATTGGAAAATCTAGATCAATCTATCTTAATTCCTGACTCATCCTACAACAAAAGCATTTAAAATAACAAAGAGTGGTTCTATCAAGGGAATGGAATGCCAACAATTGTAAGGAATTGGAAGGGTACATGGAAATTTGTAAGATTATCCTTGTGGATGATGAAAATGTGGATCACAAATATCAACAATGCAAAACTCACACTCACAATCACACAATGAAGTTCAAGATCTTGTCTCAGAATATAGAATTTAGATAACAAAAAAATCATCATAGCTAAGATTTTGATTTGTTTCATTGTTGGTTTCTCTTAGAAGTAAAAAATATGAAAGAACAATAATGATATGATGCAATGATAATGATATGCCCAAAGATAAATGATACTTATGTTTGACAAATGAAAATGATAAAAAACTTGATATTGCTTGAAAATACTTAAATGCTTGAATGATAATGCTCTTGATAATGCCCTTGATAATTCCCTTGATAATGCTTGAATGTTTGATAGTGCTATAGTGATTTTAATAATGAGAGTGCTAGGATATTTTGATCACAAAATTGTTAGAGAGATTTTGACAATAAAAGTGCTAGGGGGTTTGAATGAAATGAAATATTCTTATGTATATGCTTCACTTGACATTTGATCAATAGTGGAGATTGATTTGCAAGATCAATGGATAGGAAAATTCAAGATAGGGTAAGACCCAAATTTTGAATTTAATTCAACTGATAGCTTGGAGAAATAAATAAACATTAATTTATTAATTTTAAAAGAAAATATTGAATTTAAGTAAATTATTTTTTAATTTATTTAAAAGATGAATGTTAGCTAATTAAATAATTTTTATAGAGGAAAAAAAATAATTTAAATAAATTATTTTTAATTTATTTAAAAGAGGAGTGTTAGCTATCTATAGTATATGGAATTTCACTAGCAATTATTTAATGGAAAATTCATCAGGAAAATTAATTACCATGACAATTAATCGCGCAAAAAAATTAATTGCATGATTTTTACATTAATTTTCCATGCATGGAATTGCTAGTGGCAGTTGAATTTCTCGAGGTGAATTGTCGAGTAGTGAATTTTGTTCGCGAATTGTTAGCCGGCGAATTTCCTAGAATTGCTAATTATAGAGGACCAAAGATAAATTTGAATTTGATTTTAATTAATGATGGAGGGAAAATGATAATAGATGAATTAAAATCTAATAGAAAATTACTTAAATAATATAGATATGATAAAAAAAATTAAGATAATTAAATAATTAAAAAATATTTAATTATTATGGATAAAAAGAGGAAAATGATAGCTTAATTAAATTAATATGGATAGAAGAAATGATAAGGATAATGATGAAATGATAACATGAAAATGCATTAGTCATTTTTAGGTGTCTAGTATACTCTCGTAAGAGATTAGTGTCATTATTTGTTTTAAGTGAGTGATTTAACATCTCTATCAAGAATTGACAACTTAAATTCCATGCACAAATAGGGATGAGCAAGGCTTGATTTTAGTGAGTCCTAATAGTGGTTTTTCAAAGATCATTTGTGCCTTGGTCTCAATAGGCATTGTAAGAAACAATCAAAACTACTAAACTACATAAATCGCTACGGCAACAAGAGTTAAGTTGAATGAATAAGTAATATATTCAAGTGGCTTACAAAATTATTCCTTTCATGGACATATATTCATTAAACATTGCATGGATTAACTTATTGATCAGTTTAACCTGGATCTAAGACATTTGCTTCAAGAATGCATTACAATTATGGTTTCAATTCCAACTTACAAAAATGAAATTAACACATAACATAATTGAATTAATGAAATAACGAAAAGACAAAATTTAGAATGAGAGACAAGAAAGAGAGAATGCAAACAACTTGATAACGGTTCATCATAAGAACCACTACGCTCGGCCCCTCTCCAAAGAGTAGAATGATCCGGATTAAATCTCTAGAAATTCAACATTACAACTCATACAAAGCTTTTCCTTCAAGCACCTAATTAATTCCAAAGATTCTCCGACGCATTGTGATCAACAATTTGTCTCTCCAAAATTCTTCTTAAGTCTTCAACACCGAATGAATAATCAAGTAATTCCTCTCTTCCCCTTTTTATACATAATTTACATTTGGGGTTAAAACCACAATAATTAATGAAATAACTCCCCTTAACTAAATAACCCCCTACATATCGTGCATGATTTTGTTTTAGCCTTTGGTTAGGATTTGTTACATTGTTAGGGGGTGAAATAGCCATAAAAGGTTATTTTCTAACAAAACAAGCTTTAAAAATAAAGCTTAAATAAAACACATGCTATAACTATATCAAATAGTGTGTGTGGTCTAATGGTGACTTATCCTTTTAGTTGGTCAGTGGTTAGGGGGTTAGTCTCCCGCTGTTCATTTATAATCCATTTCCAACAATTTACTCCACAAAAAAAATGACTATCATATAAATGTTAAGCATGCGATGCATGGGCCAATGGTGGGAGGTTGGTTTGTTACGTGCTAGGTTAATGATTCGAGCCCCATGCAGGCCGTTCAAAATTTTTACCAACAAACTCAACAACTTACCAACGATGAAGTAGATGGAGAGGCCACGTGGCACGTCGAGAAGGTGCCATCGTGGCATCATGTCATTCACGGTGACACTAATGTTCGCTGACGCGTTCGCATCGACGCGGGTGGCCGATGTGTTGTCGATATGGTGTCAACATGTATAAGCTGCTGATCACCGATGACGGACGATGATGGTGCCATGACGGTCGCATTTAACGCCACATGTCCTCTCGATGATTGAGTTCGGTATAAGATGACATGAATGCCACGGTCCGAGTGGTCCATGTCATTGTTCAGACATCAGTATGGATCGACAAGTCAAAGATGCCGACATCGGCCAGATGGTCAGTCAACCTTCTCTCGCAAACTTTGGATCAAGTTGTAGTTGGTAAAACTAACTCCATTCATGCAAAATGAACGCTATCAAAAGCTATCAACGAAGCTCTTCGTGATAAATGTCATTCTTTGACTAGTTTTGACGATGTCAATTTTTGGCCCTTTTTTTCTCTGACCTGGCTCCAAGGTTGACCAAGGTTTGACTAAGCGTATCTTGGGCTCATAGCTCCATTTGACTTTGTTCGAGTTGCGTTGGAGTCAATTTCTACTTTCTAATGATGCTATTTTGGAGGAAAAATGGCAAACTCTAATTTTTGGTGAAGTTCCTCCATCACTTATGAAATATGGTCAATTATTAACTTCTTACAATGTTGACGGTTTTATTTAGCATTTAATTCAATATCATTATAGTTTTATTTTTAGTGCATTTTATTTGAATCACAAATTACTCTATATAATAATTTTATGGAAGATAAATCTAATGTTTTTGTGTCTTATGGCATTCCTAAATAAAACAATTTTTTTCCAATTAAAATTTGCATTTGGAAAATTGGCCAAATATGGATTCAAATATGAATGGGATTGGCAAACTTGAAACGAAGCAGCCAAAGAAAATAGAATAGTGGCTCTTGCTCTCCGAAGACCTAATATGGACCACTAGGAGATTGTATATTCTCTCAATACAATTTATTTATTACAATCTTCTAACCAAATATTTCAAGCCCAAATGGCTCAATCATAACACCCAATGCATGTAATGTTAGTGTGAAAAGGGTGTTTTACCTAACTAGTTCATCGCCTAACTCCTATTCACACTAGAAACTTAAGTTTACATAGGAAACACTTAGGATACTTATCACTTTGTGTCTCAATTCATAAGATTAAGACACATGACATAATATTATGCAATCTTATTTTTCACCTTGGTCTATATAACCAAGGGGCTCTCTTTGTATTATAATTCATTGCAATTCAGTCATCTCATTGCATATTTACATCCTTTGTTAAATAGAATTATTCTCTCGTATTTGATCTCTCTTATGCTTTCATAGAAATTCCTAGATATTGGGTGGCTAAGTCTTTAGCCAAATCTTGCATGGTATAGAGCATTTTATACCAACTCTAACATGGTATTAGATTGTGGGCTTGCTTCTTGTTAGTTTAAATTGAGAGATCTAGTTTTCAAATCTTGATGGATCTTAAAAATTGCAGTATTCTCTTCTCTTGTATCATATGATGACCTATAGAATAAAAAACTTAAGAGAAATACTAGATTTGTGGGTAGAGGGGGTGAGGTTCCTCTTTGTGGCTTTGTATTGTAGGTTCATTTTGGAGCTTGGTGTGAGTTTGAGTTCATCGAGTTCAAAGTGTTCAAGGGTTTGAAGTTGGGAGGTGGTTCCAAATCCAAAAGGTAGCTACAATTTTGAAGCATTTTGGATCAAATTTGATCCTACCGTCGTGTCCAAAAGGCCCACATGGAACACTAAAATCAATTTTCAATTCATTAAATTTGGGGCATTTTGTTTTGAGCCATCTAAAAAAATTATCTCCTCAATTGTACGGATTGCAAGGAATATTCTCTATGCAAGTAGAATATTTTATACTATTGTGCTTATGTTGGTAGTGTCGGTCAGGTGTAATTAAATAAATTCTATTTTTTATTTGATGTCATGTCAAAAATTGTCACCCTTAACAATTTCATTTTATGTTTTCCCCCCCTAAATTATTGGACCTAATTAAGTCCCTAATTTCCTAAATTATGCATTCTAAAGCCTAATTTTTACCATTTTTGAAGGATTGCAAGCATTGAATAAATGCAACCATTCAATGTTTTGATCTTGACACTTAATGTCCTAGAAGACAGGGCTAGGACCCATATTCCCATGGGAAGATGGGTCCCCCTATCTTGCCAAGGACCAATTTTTAATATGTTGTTGGTGGTATTTTAACATTTAGAATTCAAATTTCAAATGTCAGCTTTTGGAATCCAATTTTTGGGAAATTAGAACAAATGTACATAAATACCTAGTTATTTTATCATTTGAAATCTATCTAGCAATAACACACACTTTCTAGCATTTGTAAGCCAATAATATTGTCAAAAGAAATTCAAGAGCAATGTTATCAAAGTTTATTGCAACAATTCAAGATCCAACATTATGTCAAATTCTATGTGTGGTCATGTTAACGTGGTTTTTTAAAGACTAACTCTTGTTGTAGGTTTATAAAGCATTCAAGCATTCAAGAAAAACAAGATTCAAGATCCTTGAGGTGATTTGTATTACTTTAGTCCTTCAAGGAAGCCATTGAAGGGTGGTACGTGCAACATTTTTTTCATTCATCATTCCTTCCTTTCAATTATCATTTCTATCATTGGTATTGCCATTGTGGAAGTGGAAACACTTACATGGGGCTTGATAGAAGCAAGCCCCTAAGTGGCCCAACATTTCTCCTCTTTGCGAATGTATAGGTTACAGGCTTAAAGAGGATTAAAGGAATCCTAAAGGAAAATTATCCATTGTTGCATTTAAAGCCCTAGAAGTTGTCATGCTATAGAAACATAACTACAAGATTATTTGATGGTATTCTATCAATTCTACAACCAAGAAACAAAAGTTTGGATCCAACATCAAAGGATTGCAGAATCAATTTTAGAACCCCCTATTAGGGGCCCATATGCCCATAGGCATCTAAGTCCACCTCTGCATGCCAGATCCATCTTTTGGTGACAAGTACACATCATCTGACACTTCCCAGATCCACCTACAATTTATAATTTCAATTTATGCATTTCCAAAATATTGTATTTATCACATTAGGTCATATAGTTCATCTAGGTCAATCATTCCAAATCATTTCTGATCTATCCTCAAGGCACTGAGAGTGCAGATCCAGGTTTGATTGGATCACCTTTATGTTTGATAGTCAATCTATTTACCTTGTTGAGCTACATTCTAATGTAAATTGGAAAAAGGTCCATAAAGCAACCCTAGGTTTAGACACTAAACATAAAGGCTTTACCTTTTTATACATTACATTTTATTTTTTCAAAAATTAAAAAAAAATGTAGGCTTGAGGGAACAAGTCTATAGACCTAACCTCATAGCATGTTGTCACATGCATACCTACTAGAGCTTGTGTGGGAGCCATGTGGCTTCCTACAACCCCTACCACATGGTTGGAAAGTCATCAACAAATCTTCATTGGCAAAAATAATCTCAACATCATCGGCATATTCCACATGAACAATCTCGACAACTATGAAATTTACTAATATTTCAAAGAATATACCACATAATAATCAAAGATATTTTAGGGGCATCAAAAGATTTAACCATAAAATTTTGTAGTCGGGAATATTTTGATAAGAGGTCTTATTTCATTTTAACACCTTTCTAATGTCAATATTATTTCATCATGGCATCAACAACTTGCTTATCCCAACTGTCATCCCTCATCGTTTGCATTTTGGTTTAATCAATCTAACTTTGCATGCTTATTTCTCAATCATTTGAGCTCCTTTTTTGGAGTAATTTTTTTTTTGGGGTAGAATTTTTGTAGGCTTCACAATGGTGCAATGTTTTTTTTATTTTGATGCCTAATAAATCATAAATTCTCACAGATGTTGCTAAGCAATTCTCCTTTTGGAAACTTCCATGGCTTTGTCCAAACTCCTATAGTAACATTTTTTAGTGTATTTTTTAAAAAGTGCATATTTTTTTCTATACGTTGAAGAGGTATAATTAGATTGGTCTCATTTTATTTAAAAATTATACTTTAATTCTATGGCCAAATTTGACATTTACATGCATGAATATCAAGTCCACTTTGTTGTTTTTGACAAGTGGAACCTATAATCGTACTAAGAATAATGTGTCAAAGATCATATATTGTTGGGGGATCATTGATTGAGTAATTTTATGGGAGGGAGATAATCATATGGTGGTGCTTGTTTTCTTTAATTGTTGTGTTTTCTTGTAATGAGGAAATCTCAAATTGAATTCCTAACTTCATATGATTATGTTTTATTGATAAAACCAATATGGAGATATCTCATGGGAAAGAGTTATCTAAGATATCTAAGAGAAACCATTTTTGAACCTACTAATGGTAGTGCAAATTCAATATGAGAGATCAATTGTGAGAAAACACTACGATGTATATGTTCATTAGTCTCTTTTGATTTACAAATTCATATAATTGAATCATACAAAACACATAAGGAGACTTGGGAGACTTTTGAAAAGTTGTATGGTAAAAATGATAAGATAAGGGGATATCAAATTGAACATGATTCAAAAAATATCAATCCTAAATGTTTTGATCACATTGAAAACTAAATCTCTGAGAGTAAGCAACTAAGAACAAAGCTAAAGGATTGCAATATCATTAAGGAGGATTTATACTTCATTATAAATGTGTTTCCAAGCTTGGTATTGAATAGTCAATGTTTGTTTTTAGATTTCATGCCCATTTTCTTTCTATGGGAGCAACATATATCAATCCTAGCTTTGATGACTTATCAAATCTTCTAATCCAAGAGGAAGAGAAGATAATTTAAATGTGCATCATCAATTCTTATAAACACAAGCATTGGTGGCTGGTGAACCAAAGGTATAGAAATAATCAAGGAATTTTGAAATGAAACAAAATAAGAAAAAGAACAAGTCACACAAACATTTCTAAATCATCTCCCTCTCAATGGGAATCATCTATGAAGGAGAAGCCTAAGTGTTCATATTGCAAGAAAACATGGCATGATGAACATCAATGTTATTCAAAATAGCTTAATGAGTTGAAGCATCTTCTTAAGAAGAATCAAAACATTTTTTCCTGTAACAATGTCAGGGGGTTCATCTTTTTATTCATCAAAGTTAGAGAAAAATAAAGGGAAAACATTTGTTATAGTTACAAATTCTAATTCAAAAATTTGGATACTTGATTCTAGAGCTTCACATCATATGGATTAATCATAAAGTGTGTTCTCTTCATTTGAGTCTTGTTCATCACCACACATCCCAAAGGCTAACAACACATATATGTGTGTTTGTAGGAAGGGATATATTGACATGGATGTTGTACCATTTAATTATGTTATTTATGTTCCTTCGATGAGTCTAGTTTATGGCTTAAATTTGGTAGAATTTATGGATCTATTTGTTGAAATTTTCATGAACCTTGATGTTTGAATATTGATATTTCCTTGAAACCATAGACATTAGGCTTAATTTTATCTCTGAAAATATTTAATGACATTGACATGTTATATGGACTATCTATGTTTATTCTACATGTGGATTAATGAATGCTCTTTAAGATAGTTATAGATATGTGATTATTATGCATACTAATAATGTCATGCATATATGATTCGAGGCCACTAGATTGAGAAGATTCCACTAGCTAGTCATTCACCATAATGGCTAACAAAGTGGTCATGCAAAGGTCAACAAAGGGAATCATTCAAAGAGGTCGATGATGGGAGATTCCTCATGCAGACTGAATTGTAACCACTTTGTAAATGATCTTTATTTATGTTGAGCAAATATAGGTGTTAATTCTATGCTAAATTTATGTTGAGGCAGGTACATCTGACTAGATTCCATGCACACGTAATTGCCCCTCCACTTTCTTTGCTTTCCCTAAAGTGGCGTCCTCCTAGTTCGTGGAGTTGACTACCTTGCTTAGTTAGTCACTT
>VDFB02195351.1:0-15461 GCA_007258455.2 Sequoia sempervirens | reverse complement strand
AGAAAATGAAGAGTTGAACAAACAAGTTCAAGAGCTATTGAGAAAGGGTTTGATATGGGAGAGTTTGAGTCCATGTGTAGTACCTACAGTACTAGCACCAAAGAAGGATGGGGAGTGGAGGATGTGTACAGATTCCTGAGCCATAAACAAGATAACAATCAAGTAAAGATTTCCTCTGCCAAGGATGGATGACCCGATGGACTGTTTGAGTGGAGCTCAGTACTTCACAAAGATTGATCTGAAGAGTGGATATCACCAGATCCGAATTCGAGAGGGAGATGAATGGAAGACCGCCTTCAAGACCAAAGAGGGCCTATCTGAGTGGTTAGTCATGCCTTTTGGGCTAACCAATGAATCGAAGTACATCCATGCCTGCGAATGAGGTACTAAAAGAATTTATGGGAAGTTTTGTTATTGTGCATTTAGGATGATACTTTGATTTTCAGTAAGACGGGATGAGCATTCGCACGCATATCCGGAAAGCCTTTGAGAAGTTAAGAGAAGAGAAACTCATTGATTAATCCAAGAAGTGTAGTTTTGTGAAGAGGAGTTAGTGTAATTGGTTTGTTGTCTCAAGGTCTCAAGATGGACCCGTGAGAAGGTGAAGGCTATTCGAATGGCCTACCCAAAGAACTGCTACCGAGGTGAGATCTTTCCATGGTTTGGCTAGTTTTTATAGAAAGTTCATTAGAAACTTCAGTAGTATTTGTGGACCCCTGACTGAAACAATGAGAGGGGATAGAAAAGAATTAAAGTGGAGCACTGGAGCAAACAGTACCCTTTGAACCGCTAGCTGCATGCGACAAAGCAACCCATTCTAGTCCTCCCGCATTTCAACAAGGTGTTTTAGGTGGATTGTGATGCCGCTGGTTGTGCCATTGGAGCATTGTTGAGCCAAGAAGGTAAGCCCATTACCTATTTCATTGAAAAGTTAAATGATGCGAAGAGAAAGTACTTTGTATATGATCAAGAATTTTATGCAATAGTGCAAGCATTAAAGAAATGGAGACATTATCTGTTGCCAAAGGAATTTGCTCTATATAATCGATCATTAGATCCACAAAGATCAAATAGTCGTGAAAATTAAATCGTGGCGCATATGAAATGGATACAGAATTTTGGTAAGAAGCTATACCTACTAAACATAGAGGGAATTTCAACAGGGCTGCGATGCCTTAAGTAGGAGGCATACATTGATGAAAAGATGATTGAATGGTTGGGTTCCAATGAACTCAAGACACTGTATACAGAAGATCCTGATTTTGTAGAGGCTTGAAAAGCTTGCAAGGAACCCGTTACAGTGGACAGGACAAGGTGGCTAGATTTCATAATCCAGGATGGCATGTTATTTAAGGGAAGTCAATTGTGTATCCCGAGGAGTTCCATGAGGGAAAACCTGATAAAGGAGAAGCATAGTGGAGGAATGGCATGACATTTTGGTCAGGATAAGACCATTGCCATTATCAGTGAGCATTATTATTGGCCTCAGTTGTCATAGGATGTGAAGAAGTTTGTACAAAGCTGCAGGGTATGTCAGATGGCTAAAGGAGTGAGTCAGAATACAAGATTATATTAGCCCTTACCTATACCAGAGAGGCCATGGGAGGATATAAGTATGGACTTTGTTCTTGGTTTTCCAAGGACACAACGAGGGAATGATTTAGTTTTTGTGGTGGTTGATAGGTTTTCGAAGATGGTACATTTCATTCCATGTCAGAAGACCCATGATGCAGTCCACATTACTGACTTGTTCTTCAAAGAGGTGATGAGGCTACATGGTCTGCCAAAGAGTATTATTTCAGATCGTGACACCAAATTTGTGGGGTACTTTTGGAGGACCTTGTGGAAGATGCTGAAGACAAAGTTGAAGTTCAGTTCTGCACACCATCCACAAACAGATGGGCAAACAGAGGTTGTTAATAGGAGTCTAGGTAACCTACTGAGATGTTTGGTAGGAGATAAACCCAAGGGATGGGACTTGATCTTACCCCAAGCAGAATTTTCTTACAACAATTCTGTCAACAGAAGCACTGGTAGATCACCATTCCAGATTGTGTATGGAGGTAGCCCTAGAATAGCTCCAGAATTGAGGAAGATGGACCAAGAAAAGAAAATAAGTGCTGAAGCCAAGATTTTGCAGAACACATCAAGGATATACATGAAGGTAAGAGAACATATTAACAAGATGAATATGCAGATAAGGCTAAGGCAGATAGAAGAGGAGGTATAAGGAGTTTCAGATTGGTGATGAAGTGATGGTCCACTTGAGGAAAGAAAGGTTTCCAGTGGGAACATATAACAAATTGAAGATGAAGAAGTTTGGTCTCTATAAAATTTTGAAGAGGCATGATTCAGGGAATGCATATGAGGTAGAGTTGCCAGATGGATTCAACATTTCCCCTGTGTTCAACATTTCAGATTTGACAGAGTATCATGAAGGTGGTGCAGAGGAAGTACCAACAATGGAACAGTGTGGGATTCCAGGACCTACTTTAGAAAAGGAGGAGATTGAAGAAATCCTAGATAGTCGTGTGGGAAGGAGTACTAGGAATAGGCAGTTTGAAAAATATCTGGTGAAATGGAAAGGAAGGCCTGTTGAAGATTCATCCTGGTTGCCTAAGGTAGAAGTTGGCCATTTGGGTTTTCCTCCACCATCTGAGACGTGATGGGGTCACTTCTCAAATTACCCTAGGTGTCTGATGCAAGAGCATCCAGTGGTGTAAGGACAATCTTGCATCACCCAAAAATAGTTAAATTTCAAGTTTCTTAGTTTTTAGATGTTTTTACATTTTTGGATACCCTTTTTGTCATAATGAAATTCCCAACTTACGGTTTTTATTTTCTATTCTTGGGTTAAAAGATATATTACAGTTTTAGTTTCCCATATTTGCACCTGAAAATCTTCCAAATTAGATTTGAGGCAATTAGAGTTCTCATATCATCCCCCAAACTTTCTAAAATTGGCATATCAAATTTTGAGCACGTTCTTGATTTTGAGACCTTTCCAACGGTTCAAACGGTTCACGAATCGGAGTCCCGGATCAAAAGTTATGGCCCCGGGAAGTTGGCGCACTTTCTAGAAGATACAATTGCAAATGTTCTTTTGAAATTTCAACTTCAAGTTGTAATTTTTTGGCACCAAATTTCCTAAACTCAAATTTTAATATTGTTTTGGCTCCAAACTAAAGAGGAGCTCTATTTATGGGTGGGTTTCTTATTTTTGGGTAACTTTTTGGGGACAAGCTCGCATATTGCGAAAGGGTTATTCTGTAGCTTTCTGTAACTTGCATGTGTTGTAGAACTTGTGGATTTGAGATCCTCTATATATAAAAAGCTCCATTTTCTGAATAATAAACTATTCTCTTATTTTTGGGTTATTTTCTAAGTCTCGGGCTACGCCCTCATCAAGTGGTATCAGAGCGAGGTTTTCTTGAGCGTGTGGACAGATCGTCGATCGTAAGGCAGTTCACACCAGGACCGTGGTTGTGGGTCGAGGTCAAGAAAGATGCCTCTAAGAGTGATGCTTGGTAGGCATGGTAGTGCCAGAGGTGGTTGAAGCGGCATAAATGTTGGTGGAAGAGATTCACTAGCAGCCCTCCAGAGATAGATTGACGCGTTACAAGATCAGTTGAGAAGAGGGTTAAACTCGAGGGAGGAAAGTAAGGATGAAGGAGAGGAAGAAGGTTCAAATGTAGAAGAGGAAGAAGAAGCAATTGATCAAGACCAAATGCAGCTAATAAGGGCCATTTAGAAGATCGGGAAAAGACCCAAAGCAGAAGTCCCCAGTTATTCTGGAAGTCTGAACTCGGAAGAGTTGATTGACTGGATCAACGAGCTAGAAGAATATTTTGAGTATGAGGAAATGGAGGACCCAGATCGGGTTAAGTTTGTGAAAATGAAGCTGAAGGGCCATGCTAGTATTTGGTGGAAAGAGGTCCAGTTGGAAAGAAATCAAAGAGGAAAAGGAAATATCATTAGATGGGATCGCATGGTAGAGAAACTAAAGAAGCAGTTCATACCAATGGACTACGAGTTAGATCTGTTGAAGAAATTGCAAGGGTTGAAGCAAGGAAGTAGATCTGTGAAAGAATATACTAAAAAATTTCACAAGATAATCATCAGAGCGGGCCACATAGAGGCCAATAAGGAGAAGGTAGCCCGATATCTTAATGGGTTACGACCGAGCATTCAGGAAGAGTTAAGCCTAGTCAGAATGAACACCATTGAGGATGTGTATCAGTTTGCTCACGAAGGTGAAGAGAAGCTAAACAAAAGATTTGATGGCAAACAAAAAGGATGAGGAGGTCAAAGTGGAAGGGGTAGTGGAAGACCTTCGAAGCGAAATGATGATGAAAAGAAAAGTGAAGATGTGGGTACCAAATGGCCAAAGGAATGACAATTCTACTACCCTCATGATCAAAACAATGGTGATCAAAGTAGAGAGACAGGAGATATGGACAAGGATCTATAAGAGGTGGTTTCAAGGCGTGTTTCCAATGTGGTGAAGAAGGGCATCGAGCCTATGAATGTCCTAGCAACACCAAGGAAGGGCGGACAAAAAGTCAAGGTCATGGAAGGTTGCATGCAAATGAGAGGCCCAATGCGAACATTAGGATGATGTTGAAAGGGGAGAACCCTAGTGATTAGGAGAGCCCTAGTGACTGAGGAAAAGGAACCAGAACAGAGGAAGAATCTGTTTCGCATAAGGTGCAAGTGTGAAGGAAAATGTTGTGATATCATTATTGATGGTGGGAGCACTGATAATCTGGTGTCAGAGGAGATGGTTACAAAGTTGAATTTGAAGAGGCACCCGCATCCGTATGGATTGCCTGGTTGCGAAAAGACCACAAAGTTTTGGTCAATGAGCAAAGGCTAGTAAAGTTCAAGATCGGGCTACCATGATGAGGTACTTGATATCATCCCATGGATGCATGTCACATGTTGTTGGGGAGGCCGTGGCAATTAGATAGACGAGCTATACATGATGGCCATGCAAATACTTATTCCTTGACAAAGGATGGGGTTCGTCACAAGTTGAAACCCCTGAAGGAGACCGAAGAAAAGGTATGCAGTAGTGCTAGAATTTGTTATGTAGATGGAAGAAAAAATTTAGAAGGTATGAAGCATGAGCGTGTGTGTTATGCATTGATTCCTAGAGTGAGTAAGGAGGATAGTGAGGATAGTTGTAATTTTTTTGTGCCAAACTGCCTAAACTCAAATTTGAATGTTGTTTTGGCTCCAAACTAAAGAGGAGCTCTATTAAAGGGTGGGTTTCTAATTTTTGGGTAACTTTTTGGGGACAAGCTCACATATTGCGAAAGGGTTATTCTGTAGCTTTCTGTAACTTGCATGTGTTGTAGAACTTGGGGATTTGAGATCCTCTGCATGGAAGAAGCTCCATTTTCTAAATAATAAACTATTCTCTTGTTTGTGGGTTATTTTCTAAGTCTTGGGCTATTCCCTCATCAAATTAGATGAGAAAGTAGAGAGAGGGAGGAAGAGATCAATTGCCCTGTTGGCCAAATTGTCCACCAAGAAATTTTCTTCCCTGCATCAATGTTTCAAATGATAAGCCATGAAATTTTGTAACAAAGAGAGAGCATGTTGAAGTAAATTTTTGAGGTTCCAAGCACCAAGATATTTTTTGGTGAGGGAACCAATTACTATTTTTGAATAACCCTTGATTGCAATGTGGGAAACCTTGTTATTTAATGTCAACTCCAAACTGATAATTAATGTCGAGAATTTTGCCACATTATTAGAACCAATGCTTAAAGATTGACAAGAAGCCTTTAGAAAGGATCCATTGATTTCCCTCATAACCATGCATGCCTTAAATAATCTAGGGTTACCACATGAATCCCTATCAAAATTCAATTTAATTCAACCATTTGAAAGGGGAGACCACTTGACTAGTTTTCTTAAAACAACATATTTGCAACTTTGAATCGATCCATGAGAAGGTGGAGGCTTAAGTAGAGACTAAGATTTAAGAAACCAACCATCCTAGGAAGAAAAATAATTTAGGGTATGCAACTGCTTAAGAACAAAAAAAAAATGATTCTAGAATTAAGGCTTCAATCCTTATAATGGTTTGATTGACATCTTTGGATTTTTGTCTATAAAATCATGTTATTTCTTTCTAGCCAAATGTTCCATAAGACTCTAGAACAACTGATAGTCCAAATACATGCATATAAAGAAGATTTAAAAAGAGAGGGCCAACTTTGAAAATGTTGCAAGAGAGTGCAATGAAAAGGATTAAACCAACCCAGTTTATTCAGAAGCCAAAACCAACAAGTATGAGAAAAATCACAAGAAAGCAACAGGTGATCAGTACAAGGAATACAAGGAAAGAGGGGAGTAATGGCCAGGTGATCCAAGCACATGCTAGTTAAGATTTTATTTTTTAATGCCAACCAAGAAAAATTTCCAACCTTAGGGAGCACTGGTGGGCCCCAACATCCATAGAATTTTCCACCTCCATAAGAGACATATAGCCTTCTTTGACAAAATAAGAGCCCAAATTAGACTTGATCCAAATTATTTCATCATCCTTTTAGATTTTTTTTTCTTTTTACTAGTTCCTTGTAGAGATAATCCTTTAGATCCTTAGGAATAGGGAGGAAATCAACATATCTCCACTTGACTGAAGGCGAAGATGAAGATCAATCAATAACCAAATAATCCCTCACTCTGCAACCCATAATCTCTTTAACACAACTGTAATTTCATCCCAATTTCCAAAGGACCAAAGTGGGAAATTGTTATTCCATGCATCATCCCAAAACAACGCTTTCCTTCCATTGTGGATGACCCAAGATAAATGAGGGAGAATAATGTATCTGCAGGAAGTGATGAAGTTCCAAATCTTAGATCTAGAAGGGGGATTTTTTAGGGTAAAAATAAACTCTCTCTCCAAAGAATCTAGATACTTATACTGCGTTATTTGACACCATTTAGCATTGGGATCCTGGTAAATTCACCACAAATTCCTAGCTCGTAGAGCATTATTTTGGAGGACCATGTCCCTCAGCCTTGCACCTCCAAATTCCTTGGGCAGACATACCTTCTCCCATGCAACTAGGGGTAATTTTTTATTTTCCTTCACATTCTTTTCCCACAGAAAATCCCTAAAATCCTTTTGTAACTCATCTTCCTTTCCTTTTGGAATCTCTAAAACTGACATTAAATAAATTGGTAGAGCTTGAAGTTAGACTTAATCATTACTAGTTTCCCTGCCAAAGACAACTATTTTGATTTCCATGTTAAAATTATGTTTGAAACCAATGAGATGACCTTTTCCCAATAGTCATGATTCTCCTTACTAGAGAAGAAATGAACACCCAAATACCTAGAAGGAAATGATTCCAATTTGAAACCCCAAAACCTTAGAAGTCTACCTTACACCACAGGGCCTCCATTGAGGACAAAATTTTTTGATTTTTCCTTATTCACAAACTGACATGAGTAAGCAGAGTAAACTGACAAGACATTTCACATAGCCTTAGCCTTTGTAATGGTAGCCAAGCCAAATAATAGCATGTCATCTTCAAAGAGGGAATGGGTTATTGGCCATGGAACATGATTTAACCTTACCCATTTCCACAAATTCTTCCCATTTACTATAGAGATCATGTGACTAAGGCCTTTTGCCATAAGAATAAAAAGGAATGGAGAAAGAGGATCCCCCTACCTCACTCCCTATTTCACATTGAAATAACCACAAGGGGAACCATTTACTAAAACTAAAAAGCTTGCACCTAAAATGCATGAGTTAATCCACTTACACCATTTTTGTAAAAAGCCAAAAAATTTCAGCATCTCGAATATCTCCATTTTATCCAAGAATAAGAATATTTTAATCTATATGAATATGGTTCAAACAACTCAGCAAAGAAGATCCTAGGTATAGTAAGAAAAATTGGTAATTTAAATCACCTAATCTGTGTGGTGTAAGAGGAATAATGCTTTGGGTAGAATCATGAAGTAAATAGACATGAATTATTTGTATATTTATATGTTTAGTTGTGTGTACCGCAAATATGCATAATTAATCTGAAGTTTTTGAGTTATTATTCCTATAGCATTAGTGTGTTCAAGATTAGATGGTTTAGTTCTTGGTAGCTTATTTTTTGCATTTTTATGCTTGTAATATTGGTTTAAAGCATTGTTTAAATTATTCTCTTCATTTCTAATGAATATGCATTAAATATCTAACTTGGATAGGTAAATAAATTGAGGTTGATTCACTATTGTCACATAAAATTGCACCCTTCTAAACAAGAGTTCAACATTCTAATGACACAATGGAAAGAACCTCAAGGTGTGGGACCTTGCAATTGAGTTTGAATCTCTAGAGAAGGATGGATTCCTCTTCTAACTAAGTGTAGATATGTTGGTCTAACCCAATACATGAAAATCATAATTCTAATCTATTCTAACAGATCACAAGAGGAAAAGGGAGTAGAAAGAGACATGAAAAGTAAAGAAGGTGATGCACCAAGATAGAGTGTTTTTCTTCTTTGCTTCAAAGTGCACAAAATATCAATAAAATAGCTTAAAACAAGCATTCAGACATGAAGGTAAGAGAGTTTTACTTGGACATGTAAGAAACAATTATGATATTAGCAGTATTTTATTAATACAAGGTATAAAGCCAGATTTACAATGGAAAAATGTATGAATTTACAGTGTCTGCAAAAGAAATCTGCAAGAGGATCCCCAAAGAAGAACCCCAAAAATGAATACAAGTGTTTCCTTCATAGTTCATGCATAACTAAAATGAATGCAACTCCAACCCTATCCCAGCTAGGATTAGCAGTTAAAGAAATATTTGACCCAGGAAATATCTATTGTGATAACTATGCCAAGAAGGGCCTAGAGAGAACAAGGATACACACCATCCCCTTCACCATAAATACTTTCCTAGAAGTCATCCAAATCCCTCATGAAATCAATGATATAGGCAAGGGAATGTTAGAAATTTAGTTAAGGAAACAATAATGAGTGAACATGGCACCTATAAAATTCACCTACAAAGGCATGGAATGTAATAATTTTTTCCTCAATCCCCTAAAAAAACATGCCTGGTAGCTAAAAAATGTCATTGAGCCATTACTTCTGCAAACCTGCCATGAAAAGGAGTAATTGACCATTGAAGTTTGAATGAGGACCATCAGATCAAGCATGGATGGCCAAGATTTTATTTCCAATGCAAGATTCAAACACGACCATTGATTGCCAAACGTTTGATCTCCACTATAGCCTGATATCACGCATATCACTTACTTGATTATCATGGTATGGTGGTACTCCTACTGCCTGCTTCTCTATAACACCTCTATGGTATGGAAATTCCTTAACCACCACCCTACATTGTCTTCATTTAATCACTGTAGTATGGCAGTGCTCCTACCGCTACCCCATGGATTACTTATCTCACTGCTGCGATATGGCGGTGCCTTAACCACCACCCCGCGTGCTTACATATAATACCCCGTGGTATTCTAGTTTAGTGTTAATGATCTTCCTTCACCACCAAACTACAGGATCCTTTGTAGACCTTCGTGGTATTGCAGTATGGGAATTTTTTGCAAGATATAACACATAAGACTTCTCTGATCGGATCTAAATAGTGTATATCTAGGGGTGGCATAAAATATGTCAACATTCACCACTTGTAATGCCTCTTTAGTATTTGATTTTTTTATTATATCTCAACCTTAACTCTATCCAATCCTAAATTTATCTTCACTAATTGTGATTGTAATCATATTAATAGCTAAATACACCAAATCCATATAAATTTAAGCCATATTTAACTACCTAAGCTACAATCCTAATTAGATATTTGAAATATTTAAAACCAAGTAACCATTAAACTAAGCATGAAATAAACCATGAAAGCATAAAAAGAAACCTAATCTAGAACTACAAACCTTATCCCATTGGGGGATTGGTGTCGTATTGATATGGAATGACGACCCTTTCCCAATCCCTTGGATAAAATGAGCATCTAATCGAACTCCATTGATGAAAGTTTAGGCTAAAATGGATGAAACTATGCTAAGGGTGGATGAAAATGATGAAAAAGCTCGATAATGGATGCAAGGATGAATAAAGATAGTATTCAAACATGCAACATAACTTTGCTTTGATGGAAGTGGATCCATTTCTGTCCAAAATGTGAGGTATTTATAGGAGAAAATGGTGAATCAAGGATTGAGATTGATTTGGTGAATCAATCAATGGGTCACAATAATTCAAACAAACACACTTCCAAAGTTGTGAGAAAGTTTGTTAGAGAGTTTGTTAGGAAAGAATATTCCATTTGTAGAGCTCAAGTGGGAGAATATTCTAAGGGAATGTTCCCATGCAAGTGGATGGGTGAGGAAAATTAGTAATTAGTTAATTTTAAAAAAAAATTAATTGTGCAAGTTGAGGAATATTAGGGTGCTCATTAAATAATTAATTTATTTAATGAAAAGGTGATGCAAATGACATTTAATTCAATAATTTAGGATTATTCAATTAAATGAGAGGACATAAGGGAGTTCAAATTATATAATTTGCATTATTCAATTAAACACGATGAAAGGTTAGTGTTAAAGGGTAAGAATTAACCTAATTAAATTAATTAGATTAATAGATGAAAATGATGCATTTAATTAAATAACTAGGATTATTGAATTAAATAGTCAAAAGGAAGATGAATTTTAGGATGAAATGATGTTAGTGACCAAATTCAAGTATGTAATATCATTCAAGACAATTTTAAGTGTTTGCACTAATAACTTTAGATGTCCTATTTGATTCTAATTTAATGGTATGGGAAAATAATCGAGTAATAATAACATCTTTTAGGGTTAAGATCATCAAAATTGTTCTCATAATTTCTTTTTAAAGATTCAAATAATTTTCCCATAAGTAATAGTTACATTTGAATAGATGGTGTTATTTTATTTTCTTTATTTCATGGGATAATGATGTACTTACATGGAATTTCTAATTGCTAAATATCTTCATTGATTAAGAGTTTAGATAATATGATTATTGTTAATACTAACATTATGAGTAATGTCAATATTAAATTTTTAATGTTAAATAAGTTAGTAGGTGAGAAATTTTGATTGAATAAGAATATTATAAATGTTAGTGCTAAAGTTTACAATTGGTAAAGCTATTAGCAATAATAGTAAAATTATATGTTGTCGTGAATAATGATGGTAATTAAATATAAAGTTGGTAATATTATCTTTAGTAAATATGAAAGGATAATATTAATTGTAGATATTAGTGGTGGCATTAATATTAAATTTGATTTTTATGAGGAAGGTTTTGAGAAGTAAATTGAGTGTCAAAGGTAATATGATTATAATCATCACCCATCAAGAAAATAGTCATGTCAACATTAGTGGTGTTAGTAATTATAATTATTAAAAGGGAATGTTGAAGAAAAGTGGTAATCATGATACTGATATAAGTGTTAGTAATCATTGTGATTAGGGGGATTTAATGTTCATCTTATCATTGGTATGTGGCTATGTTCTTGTATGGCTGACAACTATCAATGTGTATACATGGTTATTCAAGAAAAAAAATTAGTAGTTGTGTATTGTTTAGATGTGAAATTTTTTTGGGCTTGATCGTATTACAGTGGAATTTCTTTCCCTAGTTTCAGTTATTTTGTATGTGTAACACATTCAAATGTGTTGATGGGTATCATAGAAAATATGAGGCCAATAATAGTTATCTTATAAGATCTAGTGGGATATAGAATCTCCAAAACCATGACTTGGACCATACTGTCCGTGAAAGTTTCCCAAGACCTATTGTGCTTTATCATAATTTAGACACCTAAGGTAGATTTCTTAAAAATAAATGTTCAATATGCCTAATTAAGTTATATACTTGTTAGAAAAATTTCATTTATGTTGATGTAGAACAAAATTCATGAGTCTTATTAGGCTGAAAAATTTTGTAGCCAACCCCAATTCAAATTTGACAATTTTATTTATCAATGTTCCCCAATTAAATTCATGAAAACAATAGTGGAAATTTGATTACTTCTAATCAATCAAATGTTCCAAGCATTTAAATTCTACCTACAATAAAATTTAATTTCACCTTCAAATATTTTTTCTATAGGAAAAACCAAACCATTTTAAAAATTATAATTTAACATCCCACTATTCATTCTCTTATTTCAAACACTAAATAAAAATTCAGATTTCAATCTTACTTCCTTTGTTCACTATCTTGTCATTCATTCTCTATTATCCCTTCTCTAATTGTGGTCTCTTCTTTTTATTCTCCTTCCATCCAACTTTAGTTTTGTCTTCTCCTCTTTTCACCAGCACAACCCTCTCTACATAATTCTCTGCATTCATTCACATATTGCAACCTCTGCCTTTCTAAATTTCTCCCTATGCAAACCTCCCCCTTTTCCTCATGTAAGTGGCTAGCATTAACCACCTCAAAAAAAAAAATGCAATACACCCAAATTAACTCTCTTCTTTGGTCCAATCTCCTTCAACTTCATGTCACACCCAAATCCATTCATCTCCCTAGCAAGAAAATAATAAATTACAAGGTAAATGAGGAATAATTTAATATGTTATTTTGAATTTATTATTTCTCTTCAATTTCAACACCAATGTGCTAGATAAATAAAATAAAAATAAATAAATTACAATTTAATTAAATTCCTTCATCATCTTCCTAGAAAGGAATCATAATTAATTTATAAATTTGAATAGAAGGAGAATTAAAATTCAATTTCTCCACTTTTTGCCTGTTTCTCGATTGTCTGCAAATAAAATTACACCAACACCAAAAATAAAATAAATGACCAAAATGAAAAATATAACTTTTTGGTGACGAGGATTGCTCTACATTGGGTATGCTCATGCAATAGACACACTAGGTAAGAAAACTTTTGTGATCTTGGGCTATTAAAATGTGGTTGAGTAGTAGGACTGCCCTCCCAAGTCATGAACAACTTGCATCACACTCCAATGCTATGTCAGGTTCCTACAAGAATTTTTTTCTCCTTTTCCAGCACTTAGCTAGAACATTTTCCATATTCTTCCACCAACAACTATGCTCTACACTCCTCTTTCTTAATGTGGAATTTGCTTCACCATAATCTGGCCTCCTCCACCAATTGAAACTCTCACTCTTCTCTAATCTTGTGGGATCCAACCCACCATAGACTGACCACCTTCACCAAATTTCATTCTCATCTTCCTCTTTTGTGGGAATTAACCCATTTCAATCCATCCTCCTCCTCCAAGAACATTCTCTCCAATGTTCATTCATCTCTAAATCTACACACATATCAATATCAAAATTATAGAAATTAAATATTTTCATCAACTAATTTTCTCCACTTGTAGATCTTTCTCTTTAACCTCTCCTCTTGCCTTATCAACATGATGGATTTTCCTAGGCTGCACCTCAACCCACAACATCTCCATACTTTCTACTTCTTTAAACTCAAATGAATACAAATTCACAATTACAAAGACCAATATTTACCTCTACTACTGCAATTTTTTCTCTTTTATGTTTAGATGCAACATTTTCACTTCCACCATTCATAACCTCCATCGTATTCATCTCCTCCAAAGGACTAATCTTTGTTTCAACCTTTTTCTCTTCTTCAAGATTGATAACTTCATCTTGCTTCTCATTCACTACTGCAATTTTTGTGTTTCTCTCTTTCTCCATGCCTCCAACAAGGCATGCTCTTTCCACCTCACTCTCCTCTTTTCCATCCTTTTGCACAAGGATCTCTTCAATTCTCACTACTGCAACTAGTGCCATACTTTCATCTTGCACACTTATGTGGGTTTCTCCCACATGTTCACTTCTCCATGAACCCTTTATCAAAGAGCTACAATGTTGTCCCTTATTTTTCCCACCCTCAAGGGCATCCAATCTTTCCTATATGTTGGCTATTTTTTCATTAATTTTTTTTGAAAAATATGCTTTCTTGCTTCTCTAAGTATGGAATTCTTAAGGTTCTCTTCACAAACCATCTCATCCTCTTCCTAGAAGACATCTTCTCACTCTCAATTTGTAACTTTTGCAACTTGCACAAAGACACATTAGAGCCAACACTCTTTGTAGTCATAGGTAATCCCTACAACAAAATCACTCATCATCCTCTACCCAACTGAGACTCTAGAAGATGCTCCTCTTAAGACTTCCTCTACCCACTTTCTCTTAGTGGAGGAAGTATATGCAACTTCTACCAGACTTTATCTCTATTGGAGTACAACCAACCACTTCACATACAACCCAACTCAATTTGTAGTTGCAAAACTCCTCAATAGTTTCCTCTCAACACTTCTCATAGCAAGCAACCAAGCTTCAATACCAATTGATGCAGAACAAAATTCATGATTCTTATTAGACTAAAATATTTCACAGCCAACCCCAATTTCAATTTGACAATTTCATTTATCAATGTTCCCCAATTAAATTCATGAAAACAATAGTGGCAATTTGATTACTTCTAATCAATCAAATGTTCCAAGAATTTAAATTCTACTTACGATAAAATTTAATTTTTACCTTCAAATATTTTTTTACAAGCAATAAACCAAACTATTTTATAAATTATAATTTTACATCCCATTGTTCATTCTCTTCTTTCAAACACTATACAAAAAATCTGATTTCAATCTTACTTCCTCTGTTCACTCTCTTTTCATTCATTCTTTGTTATCCCTTTTATGGTTGTGGTCTCTTCTTTTTATTCTCCTTGCATCCAACTTTAGTTTTGTCTTCCACTCTTTTCACTTGCATGTTCCCTCTCTACATACTTCTCTGCATACATTCACATATTGCAACCTTACCTTTCTGAATTTCTCCCTGTGCAAACATCCCCCTTTTCCTCCTATAAGTTACTAGCATTAACCATCTCAAAAATAACCTTCAATACACCAAAATTAACTCTCTTATTTTTTCTAATCTCCTTCAACTTCATGTCACACCCAAATCCATTCATCTCCCCAATAAGAAAATAATAAATTACAAGGTAAATGAGGAATAGTTCAAAATATTAATTTGAATTTATTATCACTCTTCTATTTCAACACCAATGTGTTGGGTAAATAAAATAAAAATAAATGAATTGCAATTTAGGGTATGTGTAGGATCATGATGGGCCAAAAAGTGGTAATATGATGGGTATGTGGTTGACAACTATTGTTTTACCCAAAATTGATGAAATAAAAAGAGTTTTTAAAGAAGATTCTCAGCTTTCCAACAATATAAATAATGTTTTACTTTGAATTTAATAAGTAATTATTATTCATTTTCTATTCAAATTATGACTAAAATCTTGATTGATAGGTTGATTGAAAAACATTTATAGCTTTCAAACGATATCACATTTTTTGAATAAAAACCATGCGTTATATTCTATGCTCTGCATAATATAGGATTAA
>VDFB02195350.1:0-20391 GCA_007258455.2 Sequoia sempervirens | reverse complement strand
AAATTCATCCCATGAATGTATAGAAGATGTTGGTAGAAATGAGAACCGGTCCCTCACATCTCCTTTCAGAGATTGAACAAAAAACTTCATGACCACATCCTCAAAATCTAATTCACAATCTCCCATCATATTAGGAAACTTTTGTATATTGTTTGCTTGTTGACTCAGATCTCTCACCATTAAAATTTGGTACCTTATCTTTGATCTTGGGTGGTACAACATTTGGATAACCATAAATATTATCAAAAATAGTGGCTGTATACCTCTTAGTACTAAAATTTCCTTGACATGACAAAGGTTTTCCATTATGCATGGTTACATTCACATCCACACTAGGATGTGCAGCTTGAAAATGCATTATCTCACCTTTAAAAAGGATTAGAATATTTGATTTGATATTACATAGAGCAAATGAAAATTTCATTTTGCAATTACAACCTTAAGCCTTTATACTACAAATCTTTTATAAATTTTGCTTAAGATCTTAAAATGTAACATGCTTCTTCATGATAATGCATGAATTTTAGTTCACATTGTAAAAGTAAGCTAAATTACCATTATTATTCCTCATCTAGTGCAAATTTACCTAATAGTTAATCATTTACATCTCAAGTACAAAAGACTTCTCATAATTTGTTGTCAAACAGAATGATGCTTTCTTCAAATTTATGAGAATACCTAAAAATTTGCAACAACCATTTACCTTTTTCCTTGAAATTTGCAGATCTAAAGCATTGATGTATCAGGTTCTTTAGTTAGAGTCACCACCTCCTATTATGGAGGATTAAGCTTCAAATGAGATGAAGCTTCTTCAAAATAAAACATATTCTAGGTTTGCTTCCACAACGGAGTCACTTTTAGATCAACTAACCTCTTTGCAATCAAATCCTCTCGGGTTCAAGAATTCTTCAAGGGTGTATGTGTAGGATCATCATGCAAAAATAAGCCCTTAAATTAAGGAAAAATCTTAGAAAAATGAGGAGGGTAGGCAACTTGGCTAAAATTTTGAATAAGTTATCTATATTATTTCAAAAATATGTAAGAATAAAATCTATAGAAAATTGAATGTAGTTTTTCTACAAAGGCTGCTAAGGTTTTTTTTTAAAAATCTATTTGGTAAAAATTTGAAATATCAATGCGATTAGTACTTAAATTTCAAAGACCGCAAATAAGAAATGAGTGTATATCTAAAACGCCCTAGCTGCATTAAAGTGATAATATTTTTTTAATAAGATTTTATATATAAGTAGAGGACTCATGTGTCACCGATGGCAGTGCATATATTTTTTATAATTTTTTCCAAGAGTAAAATAATTAATTATGATTTTTTTATTACAACTATTAAAAAATATTAAAACTCCTTATGCTTGACAACCTTAACTTGGTCAGAAACTTCATGAGAATTATTAAAAAATTATCCTATAGTATGTGGAAGCATAGAGATGTAGTATGTTTTTGGATTCAAAAGTGAAATCACCCAGTTTGAAAGCTATAGATGTTTTCAATTAGCCTATCGATTAGGACTTTAGTCATAATTCTAATAGAAAATGAATAATAATTATTTATTAAATTCAAATTAAAGAGTAATTTATATTGGTGGAAGGCTAAGAATCTACTCTAAAAACCCTTTTTGTTTCATCAATTTTGGGTAAAAAAGTTGTTAATACATACCCTACATGCCATCATGCTCGCCCATGGCCCATCATGATCCTACACATACCCTCTATTTGAACAAGATATTCAGATCCACCAACCAATTGAATCTATGCAGAGTGGATATTTCTTTGCTTATCCCCTAGCAGAGTCACCATTCTATTGGTGTTTTTCTAGTGCACCCTCATGGAAATCTCTAAAATAACTGATGCCTATAATCAGAATCCTCAGATGAATGGCCAACATAATGAGTAAAGGACTTTCCATTCTTCTCCTTCACTTCAGGCTCTATGGGACCTAGGAGGGTATTCCTTATTGTATTCATTATTATCTATTTCATGGAGAACACTTCTATGCACACATTGGTCCCTAATGTTTGCAAATAATCATGACTCACTAAAGATTTGGCCAATCTTTTAAGTAAATGACCATCTATTTACTAGGGATGAAGAGATATTTCAAATTCATGCTTCATAATTAAAATATTTTAAATGATTTTTGTTCTTAGCTTGAATCCATAGCCAATCATAGCAACAATTCATTAAATAATTGTAAGAAATCTTAACAATTAGACCAATGCTTCATCAATTGGGCATACAGGGTCAAATATGCAATAACTAGTAATGCACAAGATAATTAATTCTGACAATGGTGGACTATTTTCACAATGCCTTGGAATCTGAAAAGTCATGACATTTGAGACACAACTTAATATCAAATACTATGCATATTATTACAAATTTGTGACCCTCTTAAAGAATTTAATTAACTCATTGAGTCAAAGAAAAAATAAGGACATACATCTAGTTGAGCACTTGAAGATAAATGAGAATACCCTTGATATTTTCATTTATAACTTGCAAAAAGTTACAAGAGGAGAGTATGCATATCAAAGATAAGATTTTTTTCGATATCAGTAACTTGCATAAAACTAATTTAAGACTACTACATATAAGACTTATACCCAAGAAAACCTTACTGTCCTATTCATTAATCCTTTTACAATATCTTCTTCCTGTATTTAAATTCTACCCAAACCATATATTGGACTCAAAATTGAACCCCCTATAATGAGCCTTGAAATCCCTTTTATAGACCAAGGGAGCAACAAGCATCGAGCTCATTACAGTTACATTTCAAATATATGTCATTTCAGCCCAAATTTCAATTTCATTTCAAAAATTCCCTAGACAGTTGTGAGAAATCATTTGCTAAACATGGAAAACAAAATCCATAACCACCACCAAAAGAGATAGGTTGATGCCACCAAAAGTTACCTTTAACTACCAACTAGTCACTTCCTTCCACATCCATGTCGAACAAAATTCTTCATAATATTAGCTCCAGGCATCCACAATTATCATGAAGATATAAAACCAACATACACAAAGAATACAAAAAATAAGCACCACAACAATATTGGTATCATAACAAAAAAATTGAGACTCAAACACCACCTCCATTACCTAGAACCAAAACAAGTACCAGTGCCGGAGCAACAGTAGACTTGACCACTTCATCTCTTATCGGACGGAAGAGGAGAAAGCACCACCCCTTCTTCATCTTTATCCTTTTCCAACCATAGAGTATTCAAGCCCGCTTAGAGTCTTCACTAGGGCAATTGATATTACTTCCTCCCCTGGAGCTACCAATTGATTGTTGTGACTGAACACGTTTTCTCGGCTATCCGGTACACGAATGACATAGAGAGTTCTATCATCCAAAAGAAGCTCAACCATATCTAATCTTTCTTCACATTCCCCTCACAAAGCTTGAAAACTCTTTTCCTTTGGCCTTTGTCATTTCTATGGTTACAACTCAACTTCTCAACCTATGGATGCATTTGGTAGGAACTAGTGTAGAATTCTCACCATAGGCCTCCTCCTTTCCTTTTTCTTCTAGAGTTTTAGTAGCTATTAGTACATTTTGCTCATGTTATGGGACATCATTGTGAGATTTATGCACTTTGAACCTTGGGGACCTCTGCACCGATGAAACAAAAGTAGTAGGCTTTCTCATCTTCTCTAGAAATGTAGCTTCACGAACATAGAGCACACTTATGTAATTCAAAAATTCATACTCTCAATTGTAATGGTGAAAATAGAGGCCATCAACCTTCATTTAATAATTAAATTAGGCATGCTAATCAATCAATGCTTGGTGAAAGTCGCACGAGCGAGCAAGTGATCAACCACTAGCATCCACATCTCTATCATTAATTAGTCAAGTACATGAAAATCTATGTATCACTCTCAATGATGGAAAGAAATTAATTCCTCACAATCACCAAGATCATAATGATCACTCCTATACAACACACACCATTAATGCATACTCTTTGCAGAGTTAAAGTGGCTATCACATGTCTATTTCTATTTTTTGAATATTGGCCATCGATTTCTAGATGAAATGGAAAATTGGATAGCTCAGATTAAGTCAAAGCCAGGTTGAAATCCTAAGACCATAGCTTGCTAATCTTTGGCTAATGAAAACTTGCTAACTAGGAGCCACATCATTTTGTCCATGGGCTTTACCATATTCTTCATGGTAGTCGAGGAATCTACATGTCCCTTCTTCACATACCTTACAGGTCTCTGGCAGACATTAATTAAATGTCATGAGCTGTTCAATGGACATACTGGATTTAATCCTTATGCTACATGATAGCCATCGATCTCAAAGCCACAGCTTGTCAGGCACTTAGACAAGGATCAGATCCCACCATAGCAAGGACATGCGTCAATCAATCACAAACCTAGCATTTCTTCTGATGACCATACTTTAATGCATGTGCGGTGTGTGATCAATGGTCGGGATCTAATCTTCAAATCCAACAGGTAGGATTTCTACACATGAAATAAAGTCAACTTTAAAAGAAGGTCCATTGCTCGACTGAGGATAATTAGACCCTCAAGAAAATGACTTAAACACAAGTTTTTTGCAATGAAATATTTTTCCAGACTTAGAGAATTCTTGAAGTGGAAAATAGTGTGGGCTGACTGACATCCCTAGACAAAGGGGCCAGTAATGACATGTATTCCAAGGCTCAAGTGGTGACTTAAGCTAATAGTGACTAGCTGAAACAAGTTACTAAAAATTAAAATTCAAAAGGTTTTTAAGATAGATCATCATACAAAGAGGGTTTATAGACCAAAACCCTAAACCCATTCTTGGACACAAAGCTTGGCAATCATGATCCAAGTCATAATTTGCTCAAAATTTTGCAAGAATTTTGAAAGCTCTATCACCATACTTGAGACCTTTGCTTGCTGCTATAAACTGCATATCATACTCTTTCCTCATTTGATAAGGCTCAATAACCTTAGAAAAATCTTGAATGGAATCTAGTATTCCCTTAATAAAAGGAATTTCTCCTTTCTTACCTTCATACTCATGTGTTTCAACTCCATAGGAAATAAACTAATACATATTGTAACTTCTTTTTTCCCCTTGTAAGACCTACTTCATCCATCTTCTTCATTTCCTAAGATTGTATCAACTCATGCTTTCTTTCATTGTTCCTTATTTCTCCATTTTAAAAAACTTTATTGGAATGCACATCGTCAACTTCTTCAAATGAACATCCCTAGTTTTGATACCAATTCAATGTAGATCAAGGGTAATAAAACTTAAGAAAACCTTAAACAAGTGTCTTTGTTAATAAAAGAGTGGGTTTTCCTTACAAACCCTAATTGTTGCTTGTAGCCTTTCAAAAAGTCCTTTTGGACATATCTTTTGACCCATACCTAATCTATAGAAAAGGAGACCCATTTAGGATGCCCATTTAGCCATTCTTACAAATACAAAAATAAGGTAGGGTTGTTTTGTATGGAGGGCCTCAAAAATTGACTGTCCTACTTCTAAGAAGGTTTTTTTTTACTTTCTACAAACAAATGCAAGCAAAATTTCATTAGTAACTTTATCAAAATGGAAAAAAAAGAAATATCCTCTAAATGGTTTTTAGATACCCTCAAAACAAAACCTTTCACCAATTTTTATATATTTTGAAATGTTGGAAACCCTAGGGAAGATTCAGACCTAATGTTACAAAAATGTTACAACTTTATCTAAAATTAATAAAATTTAACCAAATGAGAACCAAATGAAATTTGACTCAATTATCTTTCCAAACATACCATGTGCAAGTTTTACATAGGCAGTACAAATCTATACCATGTGAAAGAACATGACTATTACAAGAAAAATTCATAGAAAACAAGGGCTTCATTTATCAAAACTTCAAATACACAATGTTTCATCATCCTTTCATCATCCTAACCTTTATGTCGACCATACAGGGCCTTTTTAAACATTTACAACAATTTTCCAATAGTTCTCAACCAAATTTTCAAATTACAATTGTTCATATTCAACTAATGTGAAATTTGGCAACATTACATGCAACATTGACAACTTTTGTATGTGCATACTTACCCCTAATGACTCAAAATAGAATAAAAAAAACATGAAATGGTCTTCTTAGACCTTATTACATGAAAACATCACAAGAAAAAGAAAAATGATAACTTTTGATCCTTGGAGGCATGAAAACTTGTGGGTGCCCCTACACCACATATTCATTTGCATCTCAGATCTTCATTACAACATTGAATTGATTTTCTATATATAGAAAACACCCAAAACATAAATTAGGCCAACCTTATTAGATGAACTGTGTAGCACCATGACTTTTCAGCCCAAAACTCTATTACACATACCTTGCAAAAGGAATCAAAATTTCTTCTTCACTAAAATAGGTTGGCATGATCTATAATCACTCCCATGTATCCTCTCCTTACACAATTCAACTTTGTATGACCCCAAAACCCTTAGGTCAACATCACACAACAAAATTCGTGAAGCAAAAATTGAATGAATCAATTGTTCATCCACAACTCGACACATGAACCGGAAAGTCACTTTCTACTTGGATTGCATACACTTCTAGCATCCTCAAACACTTCCTTAAAACTGTAGGGTATGTGCAGGATCATGATGGGCCAAAAAGTGGTGATATGATGGGTATGTGGCTTACGAATGTTTTTTACCCAAAATTGATGAAACAAAAAGGGTTTTTAAAGGAGATTCTCAACTTTCCACCAATATAAATTATGCTTTACTTTGAATTTAATAAATAATTATTATTCATTTTCTATTTGAATTATGACTAAATTCCTAAATTGATAGGCTGATTGAAAAACATCTATAGCTTTCAAATGGTATCACATGTTTTAATCAAAACATGTTCAACATTCTGCTTCACAGCACTATAGGATGAAAAATTGAATTTCATTAATTTTTGGACAAGTTAAGGTGGTCAGACATACAAGTTTTTTATATTTTTAAAAAGTTGTAATAAAAAATTCATAATTAATTATTTACTTGGAAAAAAATTACAAAAAAATATGCATCACATCGAGACATAAGTCATCTACTTATATCTAAATCCTATAAAAAAATATTATCATTTTTATTGTGGCTAGGGTGGTTAGAAAAACACCTACTTATTTGCGATTTAAGTACCATTGCATTGAAATTTCAAATTTCCTGGAAATATATATATATATATATATTTTAAATAAAAACCCTAGTAGGTTGAAACCCATTCAATTTTCTATAGATTCTATTCTTACATATTTTTGAAATAATATAGATAACTTATTAAAAATTTTACATCAAGTTGCCTAACTCTAATTTTTCTAATTTTTTTTTGACTTAAGGGCCTTTTTTTTTGGTGATGATCCTATACATACCCTACATAACATGGTAATTATCTATGGTGGAATGTGGAGCATTCCAATATGCACTATGCACTTGTAAGTTTGCTTCTACTAAGCTTGATATATTGTCATCAATATGTTTAGCTACAAAACACATACAACCTTGAAACTTTAGATACAAACTCCAACACATACCATTAACACCTCATAACCACATGAAAACATGATGCACTATAGAGCAATGCAACCGACAAAATTGTTGCTCTATAATAATGAAAATGCACACCAAGGCTTAGCCAATTCTCTAGTACACTTGGTCTTCTATGGATTAACACTTCTAAAATAGGTTTCCATCCAAGAAAACACCATATACTATCATGCTCATGTTTCCAACAACTTTTAATTGAAATAGTTAAAAACAAAACCACTATACATTTTAATATTTTAGTTTGAGAGCATCCTAAGAGGGTCCAAGTGTCCTTGAGGGTGAATATGCCACAATGATGATCATATCACATTCCCATATTACAAGCCTTGATAGAATATATTGTATAAGGAGTGCAGACATGAGAGGTAAGTCATTATTTTACTTCTAATGCATTTTGGAACTCATTTTGTACTATTTGAAGATGATTAAGAAATATGGGGCATCCATTTTCACATTGAATGTCATAGATCACTATGGGTCCCTTGATCCAACATAGGTACCCTAGTCAAGTGTGGGGCACCGTTGTCTAGGAGTTTTGACATCTAAATAGCTGGTTTTGATTTAGGTCAATTTTATGTTATAGAAGGAACTAATGACTTGATATTTTAACGCTTTATAAGTATGCACACAAATTTGAAATAACATAGGGGTTTATATATCTACCCATTTATATGAGCATATTGATATTGTATCACTAGTAGAGTTAGGAAATTTGAGGGATGTGGGATTATTATGTGTCTATACTATACTAATCGTGAGGTATCATGATGTAATTTTGATGGCACTTATGGAGGTGATAGGAATTAAACACCTCAACCTTCCATATTTTTATGGGGGAGATGACTATGATTCTTAAGCATTGATTTTGGTGTGATTGATTTGATGATTGATGAATTGAATAAATTTTAAGATTGTTTCATATAAAAATAGGGTTCACCAAAATGAATCAACAAGATGATGAACCAGTAATTTTTGCTATGAAACGTACAATTATTTGTAATAAATGATGTAAATAAATATCAAAAAACAACCCTAACTATTATAACAAAAATAAGGAAAGGTTTTAGATGTCAAAATGATGTGTACCATGCTAAAAAAGTGTTGTTTTAGGGGTCATGTGGACTGATTCGCCACCTTGGGCGAGTGGGCGTCTATTAGGGTTTCTGAAAGCTAATTTCTAGGTTTTTTCCTTCACTTTTTGCACTCCTAGATCCTCAGTGATTAGATCTCAAAAGACTCAAATCAATAAAATAGCTTTTTTTTTGTGTTCTTGCAAGACAGATGACAAATTTTCAACTTCACAACTTTGTCAATTTTTTCTTCAATCTTGTTCTCCACTTGCTCTTCAACCTAAAACCTACAATCACACATTAAAGAGGATTAAAACTTGTTGATTTATAAGGAATAGGTGTTTTCCTTGGTCAAACACTTTTTAGGTAATTAAACCTTGTGATGAAACATGGAACAATCATACCTTAGATGAAGCACTGGAATGAAAATCAACAATCTAACATAAAGTTTCCATGAATATCTTGAATTGGATGTGAAAAAATGCTTGAATTGGGTATTGAATGCTACGTCAACACACTAGCTCAACAACATGCTTGATGTGTTATGCCTTTGATATAATGATATGATATTCAAATGTTGTAGTTAAACTTTGATAATATGACTTTGTATGTCTTTGAAATACTCTTGAAATTATCTATAACATTCTTGTGAATTGAACACATGGAAATAGGGTTCCACCTTTTGGGATATGGAACAAAAAGGAATGGGGTCCTTCTATTTCATTATAGTTCATTTAAGGAAACCCTAGAGATCTCAATATAAGGATAGAATTTAGGGAAAGAGATCTATAATGGGGCGTCCTAGGGGTGTGATTAAATATAAAAGGGGGTTCACCACCAAGGAAAGGCTTGGAAAGAAGGAAATTTAAATAATATGCAAGTCTAGGTTCTAAGTAATGTAGAATGTGAAATTAAAAATCAAAATAATGAACTAAGAATGAATAGAGGGACACATAGAAAAATGAAGATGCTTGAAACAAGGTTTTCAATACTAAAATTATTGATTTTGATGCACACTGGGACTCATATACTAGTTGGGGTGATTTAGTCCTAGTTTAGGGTTTTGTGATGAATCTAGAATCTAAAACTATCGAACCAAGATCTATAGAAAATGTCTAAAAAGTGGTATACTGGGACTCATATGCCCAAGGTGGTGATTTATTCCTAGTATTAGGGTTGATCTAAAATTATGATATCTTCTAGTAATCTCCTGTAGCTTCTCTCCTATCGAATCTTCAAATTTGAAACTCTAAATTCTACTTTTTAGCTGAGTTTCTATGATCTTGCAAGAAAGGTGATGACTTTGAAAACATTAAAACCTTGAAAACTTTCTCCAACCTTGATCTTCAATGGATCTTCAACCTAATTCTGTAAATTACACATCAAATAGAATGAACAAATGATGAATGAAAAAATATGAATGTTGCAACTCACCAAACCCTTGGAATAAAGGCTGAAATCTTGTATTAAATGGCCAACATGAATTTTTATCTTGACTATTGATTGGATGCTATGGATCTTAACTTGAATTCTTACATGAATCATAAAACCATACATAACAAATGCTAGCTCAAAAACACACATGATGCATGATGACTTTGACATGATACTTGAATCTTGAAAGTGGCTCCAAATGCTTCATAATTAGATGTTGAATTCTCTTGAATGCTCTTGATCTCATAAAATTGCCATAATACTAGATCATAAAATTTGCTAGGAGAAAATTTGTGAAATAACCTTGTATTTATACTTGTTTATGCCAAATTCCCTAAAATTACAACACAATAAGCTCACATTAGATCTAGGAGAATAAAATCCTATCAATAATTTCAATTTAAAATAGGTCCAAGCTAAGTAGGAATCGTACACCAGTTGGGTGTAGGAGTCCTAGTAGCCTAGGTTTGGGACATAAATTTTAAGAAATGTTTAGTTTAATACCGAATTCAAGATCATGCCCCGAAACTTAGGTGGGACCCATACACCCAAGGTGGAATATGAGTCCTAGATCACTAAATCTAGGGCACATAACCCAAAAACACATGAACTATGATTGGTTATTGATAATTTTTGTGATTATCCTTGAAAAAATTACATTAAATAAGGATTGTAGATGCAAAATAAGGTTAATTAAAGCATAAAGAAGAAAAATTAATTAATGAATCCCTAGATTAGTGTGAAAGTGTAAAGGTACACTTTAAAACACCCTAAATAAGGCACAATTAGGTCAATTTTTTTTACAAGGGCCCTAGACTTAATGTGTATGTGTAAAACACATTACAACACTAAGTCAAGGTGACATTAGGCTCAATTTTAATATTAATTACTCCCAAATTATGTGTGAAAAATGGATACTTTTCTCTACACTACATTTAACCCCCACTTGAGTGAGAGGATGAACTTGCATCAAACTCACACTAAAGTAGATGAATTCACATCAAGAGGGGTCAAAGTATACCAATGCTAGTGAGATAAGATGATAATGATTAAGAGGATTGCACAAGTACCTAGGATCAAGATCCTATGGAAAATTAACATAGGCATGAAAGAACATGCATGTGAAAGATATAAGGAGCAACAACAAGGTACAAGAATACATTGTCAAAGATGTAAAGGAAAGAAAGAAAAAAAAAAAAAGGGGTGATCAAGCCTGGATAGTCTATCCTAAAGGATGTGGATAGGGCTTAAGTTTTCTATCCAAAATTTTTTATAAGTGGAACAAGATGTCCACTATGCAAACCAAATGCACACTCATAAGGGCTAGTGGAATCTGGTATCCACTAGGTGATCGCTAGGAAAGACACATATGCATGCAGCTAGTATGTAATCACATAGATGAGAAAGTGGCTATGTGAAAGTCATTCCTAAGTTCAACTCCCATACACTAACCATACCAAAGCTATACCTCTAATATATTTTATAAGTTGTGACACAACATGAATAATAGGATTCATGAGGCAAGAAAAACTTCATATGCTTGACACCCATGAATAGAAATGATGGCTTCACAGGCCAACAAAGTGTGTTATGCAAGGTGGCCATATATAATAGTTATTGTAAATGCTAAATAGTGTAAGGTACATTCAAAGGATTTTTTCTTAGTTAAAGTAAGGTCTCAACTTAGGGAACATCATGCCTAATGTCTCCAAGAGAGGACCAATTGAAGAATAGAAGATTCACAACTTAGGGGATGCAGTGTGTCACATTAAGCTACTAAGAGGAATATAATATGCTAAGAGAGATCATTCTCTTGAATGAAATCATACCCAATGTTACCACAAAGTGAAAGGGGAATCATATGAAGTAAGAGTACTATACAATAAAATACGAGTTGTAAAATGTAAAAGAATAATGTAAATGTATGCCCCCACTTTAAAGAAATTGGCAAACACCATGCTATGAACATTACTTTAAAGTAGAAAATTATAAATGCTAATAATAAATAAGACATGAGATATTATTTGCAAATCCCTATGCCAAGTCATATGTTTTCAAATAAAGTTACATTATGAAAAGGGTATGCTTTCAAAATGTAATTCTTAAACATAGAAATAAAAGTACATCACATGCGAGCCAACTTAAGGCATGTCATCCACATCCCAAGCTTGCTCTTATTTATACAAGGAAGGAGGTCAACTATCCAAAAGAGACAATGATAAGTGTCATACTAGGACAATGCTACCTAACCCCTTGCCCCCACCTAGTGTAGGACAAGGGTGAGTTGAGAATGGATGATGATATGCAACTCCTTGCAAAACGTAAACTATTTGCAATGAGTTTAAAACATCCAATAGTGAGTATACTATGATCCTATAGCCATTACATGGAAAGGAGCAACAACTATTATTATTGATGATGATGAGTAAACAAAGTATCAACTTGATGCATAAATCTAATGAGATAGCTATCAGTTTAGGATGCACCAAAGTTAAAGTTGTCTTGGAAGAATCTTTCATAAGAGTGTTCACATTGAGTGATGGCTTGTTTATTTCTTCCAAGGGACAATAACCAAGACCATTAGCTGTTTCTTGAATTTTAGGCTCTATAGGGTCATTGGTACCTTGTTCTCTAGCACTACATCATTTTATAATTTGTTTCATAAGTTCATAACCTATTCCATCAATCTTTTTCACTTCTTTCAAATTCAGTGTTTGTTCATAATAAACTTCATTAGAGTTTTTCATGTATGTTTTCTTTTCTTCTAAATCGGTTGAAATGCATGCTTTTGAATTTTTTATTTACATTACCACTTTTTTATTTTCCCTTATTATTGTTTTCTTATGATCTTGTATTCTTCCATTAATGTAGGTATGAAATCAAAGGTTTCCCAAGAATCTTCCAATAACTTTGTGACTTATTCAATATGATTTTTTCTTTCTTTTTCTTGTGTGGTTGGTGTCAAGGGATATCTAATGTGCATAGCCAAAAAAGATTTATTCTCATTTTCATGATCTCGTAGTGAAGAGGTGTCTAGTTTCACTTCATCATCTTCATCTAAGGAAGCCATATTACTATTGTTTGAAAGAAATGTGTCAATGTTGACATTTTCCTACACCATGATACCTTCCCTAGTAGGAGAGATTTTAGGAGAGGTACAAACTAGATCTTTATGATGTTCAAATATAATTTCATCATAATTAAGGGAGTTATCAATGGTTGGAATTTCTTGCTTATCAATGATGGAATTATCGTGTTCAATAATGTTTTCCTTAAGATTCTCATGATTCTCATTGATTGGATCTTGTAACACCACAATATCTTCTTCACCAATAGAAGAGATATCAGGAGAGGGACAAATTTGATTGTTCATAATTTCATCAATTTTCTCTAAGGTATCATTATCTTGTGCCATAATATCTACCCTAGTAGGAGATACTTTAGGAAAGTGACAAACAATATTGAGGTTCATCACATTTCGTGGTTATATTTTGTAAAGTAGCTTCATCGCAAATAAAGGAGACATCAAGAGAAGAACAACCATGATTTTCATTGCAACCAATGATTGGAGTTTTTTTGTTCAAATAGGTCTT
The DNA here is from genome assembly GCA_007258455.2 of Sequoia sempervirens. Lineage (NCBI taxonomy): Eukaryota > Viridiplantae > Streptophyta > Pinopsida > Cupressales > Cupressaceae > Sequoia > Sequoia sempervirens. The sequence goes on along the minus strand of VDFB02195350.1, from coordinate 6,713 downwards.
TCCAAATGGTAGGGGCATTAGGAAAGGGAGGAACAATATTCTCATGAATCTCAATAAGGATATCTTCTAACACTAAACTATCTTCTTCATATCTAGAAGAGATATTAAAAGAAGGATAAATTTGATTGTCATGGTTGTCTATAATTATATCCCCATGTCGTTAATGTCTTCCAAAGTAGGAGAGGTAAGATTTTCATAGATCCTAATCATTCAATCTATTAATATCAACATATTCTCCACAAAAATGTGTTTTTCATGATCGTTCATGATTGTATCCACTTTCATTAAAGCATTTGCACAAGTAGGGGAGGTGTTGGTAGATGAATGGAGACTAGGTGAATTAATGTTAAGTAATGTGTAAATTATCTCATCTATTTGTGTCATAACATCTTCAAAAGGGGGAGGAGGAGAGGGACAAATAAGACTTTCATGATTCTCAATGATTGTATTGTCTTTCACCAAGACACCTTTGTCACCAAGAGAAGTATCAAGAGAAGAAAAATTATGGTTTTCATAATTATCTATGCTTGTATCTTTTTGTATCATATCATCCTCAAAAATGGGAGATATAATAGGGTTTTAGTGAGTAATATGTGAGATGATATTAAGGTTTGTGTCAATGGATTGATTCTCTTGCTCTAAGATGTTTTCATAACTAGGAAAGATAGTGGAAGGAAGGCTAGCATGTTTCTTAATGACCTCATCTCTATGCTCTACATTAAACTCATAAGAGGGGATGTTGTAATTATGAAAATGCATTCTTAACAATATAAAAAACCACATCTCTTAAAATAAAACATGCTAACATGAAAAAGTAAGCTATCTAATTTATGCAATGCTTAAAAAATGTAAACAAATGTCCTACATATCTAAAGATTTTCACTATTGAAATGAGTTTTGGAATGATTTTTTTTAAATCACTACACTAAATGGATGATTTCAAATAGATTCCTAAAACCAAAATTCTAGAAACCTTTCAAACTAATAAAATAGGCTACCAACAAGCCTAGGAAGTATAGAAAAACATAAAGAAAGCTCAAAAACATTGGCTTTTGTAGGCCTCTAAGGACTCATTTGCTCAGTTGGGTGTATGAGTTCCACCTAGGGTTTTCGAAAATTTCAAATAGTGAAACACAAAGAGAAAATAGTACTCAAGATTTGGGGGAAAAGACCTATATAGAGACTAAATCACCCATATGGTAAAATGAGTCCCGATTAGGGTTTTAAAACCAAATTCAACAAATTCTGGGTCAATTCTAAGGTGTCTAGGTTATATGTTGACTTGATTGTTTGTAATTACAAATTTTTAGTGAAATTAAATGATCCAAGATGCAAAAAAAATGCAACCTATCTGCACTTTTCACTAATGCAAGACTTAGAAGTCCAAGATCTAATGAAAAGTTAATATAAGCTAAATCTAGGACATTAATGTAATCCAAATAAAAGGTTAAGTGTTTGAAGGTTGGGTTCACCAAAATGAACACATAGAAATGGGGTTCCAAATTTTGGGAGATGGAACACAAAGGAATGTGATCCTCCCCCTATTTCGCTATAGTTCATTCAAGGAAACCCAAGAGGTCTCAATCTAAGGATGGAATTTAAGTAAAGATATCTACAATAGGATGTACTTTGGGTGAGATTAAAGATAAAAGGGGGTTCATGAAAAAGCAAAGGCTTAGAATGTAGGAAATGTAAATGATATGCAATTCTAACTAAGTAACTTAGAATGTGAAACTGAAAAATCAGAATAATGAACCAAGAATGAATAGAGAGGCACCTAAAAAATTGACGATGCTTGAAACAAGGTCTGAAATCCTAAAATTATGAATTTTGATGCACACTGGGACTCATATGCTAGTTGTGGTGATTTAACCCTAGTTTAGGGTTTCAAGGTAAATTTGGAATCTAAAACTATTAAACCATGATCTACAAAAAATATTTAAAAAAGTGGTGTACTAGGACTCATTCACCCAAGGTGGAAATTTAGTCCTAGTATTAGGGTTTATTTGAAACAATGATATATTCTAGTGATCTCTTGTAGCTTCTCTCTTATCAAATATTTGAATTTGAAACTTTAAATTCTACTATGTAGGTGACTTTCCATGATCTTGCAAGAAAGGTGACAACTTTGACAACTTTGAAACCTTGAAGAAAATTTGCAACCTTTCTCTTCAATGTATCTTCAACCTAAATCTACAAATCACACATCAAGGAGAGGGGAAAATTTTGTTTTGTTAGATGATAGGGGTTTTCCTTGCTCAAACCCTATTTTGGTAATCAAACCTTGAAATAAAATTGAATAGAATGAAGGAATGATGAATGAACAAATATGCACATTACATCTCACTAAATGCTTGGAATAAAGTCTTCAATCTTGTATGAAATGGTTAGAAAAAAAATTTCAAATCTTGACTCTTTGATTGATCCTATGGATTTGGATTCTGAATATGTAGTGCAGGAAAAATGTGCATCCCTTTACATTTTCACACACTCTGTTTAGGCCCTTATAAAATTAAATGAAACCTTAATTGTGCCCATTTAGAGGCATATGTTTTAAGTTTTTCTTACAATTTCACACTCAATTCAGGATTTCCTATTAATTAATTGGGCTTCTTTATGCCTAATTGGCCTTTATTTCATCCATGTCTTGTAATTAATGCATCTTTTGAGGATAATCCCATATATCTAATAACCAATCAAACATAAGGATTTTGATTGTATGGGTCTATATTTAGTGATCTAGGACTCATAATCCACCTTGGGTGTAAGGGGTCCCACGTAATTTTAGGGCCCCGATAAAGATTTCTTACATTAATCTAGCCATTTTTGAAAATTGCCCCAAGCCTACTTCCTAATGTGACTCATAATGACACAACTACCATATGAGTCCCTTTAGCTTAGTCCTAAATTAAATTCAAATTCTTGGTGGATTTTATTCCTCCTATATCTAGTGTTCTAGTTTCAAGGAATTTGCATTAACAAGTATAAATACTAGGTTATTGCACTCATTTTTCACCTACCAATCTTACAGTCATCTAGCAAGTTAAATAAGAACTCTTATAGGAAATTGGTTATTGGAATGAGCTCATACAGCATTCAAGAGATGATTATCAAGTGTTTGGAAGATTATTCAAGTATCGAGTATCATGTAAAATTTATCATACATCATGTTTTTTTTTTTAGTTAACATTTGTGATGTAGAGTTTCATGATTCAAGCTAGCATCCAATTCAAGATCTACCACATTCAAGAAAGAGTCAATATCTACATTAATGTTATCCATTTGATACATGTTTGCAACCTCAATACTAGGTTTGGTGGAGTTGCAACATTATATTTTGTTCATTCATCATTCATCCTCTCTATTTCGCTTCTTTATCTGGCTAGTTTCCATTACTAGAACAAGGTTTGACCCAAGAAAAACCCATTTCTACTAAAACAACATTTTTTCCTCTCTTTTAGTGTGTGATTTGCGTGATTTAGGTTGAAAACACATTGAAGAGCAAGACTGGAGAAAATTTTTCAAGGTTACAAAGCTTTTCAAAGTTCCCACCTTGTTTGCAAGATCACTAAAAGACATTTTATAGAGCATAATTTAGCATTTCAAATCTAGAAATGAGGTTGAGAAGGTAGATCATAGATAGAAGATCGATTTAAACTTTCACCCCCGAAAAAAGTTGAATGGGACTCATGAGCGTAGTAAAAATGCATGCCCTTTCATTTTCACACACATTTTGAGCCCACCTTGCTTTATTTATGCTTCTTTATGTATTAATTGGTCCCATCTCAGCGTCCACAAGCCTCATGGAATGACATATATTTTTCTGGTTAATCCTGACATTCTCCAATGTATGAATGTTAATTTAATGACTCCATCGATGTGTCCTTGATTTTTCGATCGGGACTAAAATGCCACTTAGGGAATCTTAGTCACCCAAGGCTCTCAGGACCCAAATTTTGGCATCTCTAGATTGGCCCCCTTTTTAGTGTTTGTGCCCCAAGTTCTTAGGACTTGGGACTAATACACCACCTAGGGAATCTTAGTCCTCCTTGAATCATTTTTTCATGATTTAATTTAAAATTCTAGCGATATTTAGCCTCCTTTATTTAATGAATTCATATGTTGGCTTGGTGTGATATAATTTGGGGATATTAAGCATTGATAATTATAAATACAGGGTTCCTTGATTCATTTCAAACCAAGTCTTTTGTGAGATCTCTTATCACAACATAATTGAGTTCACAAGGACATCCAAGAGCAGATTCCTCAAGCATTTGGAGCCATTTACAATTTCAAGAATCATATCAAAGTGCTTTCTTGCATCATGTGTGTTCTTGTCCTAACATTTGTGATGCAGGATTTTGATTTAAGAAAGCAATTCAAGTACTATCTTCCAAGCATTCAAGATTTGTATCCATTACTACCATTACACACAAGTTTCTAGACTTCATAAGAATTTCGTGAGTTGTAGCATTGCATGTTGTTCATTCACCATTTCCTTTATCATTTATATTTCATTTCAAGGTTTAATTACCAACAAGGGGTTTGACCAAGGAAAACCCCTATTCACTAACAAACAAAAATATTTTCCCATCTCGCATATTTCTGATTGCAAATCTATGTTGTGGACTTCAAGATCACTTGGAGTGAAAATTTGGAAAATTTTCAAAGTTGTATTACAAAGTTGTCATGTTCATGTAAACTCACTTACAGGTCTTATTCGAAAGTTTCAGAACCTGAGACTAGAAGGGAAGCTTGTGTAGACCTTGTAGCTCAGGATCTTATTTAGAGTTTTGTAGAAAATCAAAATGTGACTAATACACCATCTTCGGCATCTTAGTCCTCCTCGGCTAATTTTTTAGAGATTTTATTTTGAGATCTAAAGACTTTGCATTTTCCCCAAAAAATAGCAATGGGACTAATATGCCATCGTCGGTGTCTTAGTCCTCCATAGCATATTTTGACAGCCTCTTTGTATTTCCAAAATCTCACATCTCCATATTTCCCAAGTGCACACATACCATCTCCCTATTGCATAATTTCATCATTTGTATCTTTCATTTAGCTTGCATTATTAGTTTTAGGTCATTTTACATATCACATGTTTTCAAACATTTGTCTTTTCCAAGCATTTGCTTGGTGGTGAACCCCATAGAACTTAAGAAACCCTCCTAGGACCCTCCTAATTGAGAATTGGCTCACCTCAAGAGGTTTTTATTCAAATTAGGACTCTTAGGACATTACTGAATGGTTGAATAGGTAAGTGTGATATTCCAAAAAGCTATCCATTTCCCTATTTATTATTTTGGTGAACCCGACACTTTTTATTTTCTTATTTGGAGTCTATGAAGTCCTCAGATCTAGATAGAATTCATTCTTGCATTGCATCTTTCATTAGTGAAAGTTCATCTAGGTATCTTGCATCTTCCTTTAGTGAAATTGCATTTAGGGTTTCCTATATTTGCATTAGTGAAAAGTGCATATAGGTTGCATATTTAGTTTATTGCATCATTTCATTTCATTAAAAAATTAAAAGTGCATTGTTCTTCATCTTCATTCTTATTACATTCAAAATTGAAAAATTGCATTCAATCGCTTGAGTCTAGTTACTTTTTCTTGCACTCATTTGCACACTTTTTTGTTTATGAGAATCAACATATTGTATAGGTAACCTATAAACACTCTTGACATTTCAAAATTCCCTACTTTTCTATAGAAAACCTCTGAGCTAGGACTAAAATGCCCTTCCTAGCATCTTAGTGCCTCTTAGGATTTTTTCTTCAGAAATCCCTCTTTGTTGTTTGTTATATGTTTTAGCCTCTAGAACTTCAAAATATCATAAGGAGGAACAAGACACCCTTCCTAGCATCTTAGTCCCTGTTGACTTTGATTCTTAGGTTTTCAGGATTTGAAATTGCTTTTTTGTGCTTTCGTGGGATGCTTTTTGTTTTTTTTTTCAGTTTCTACAATTGTTGTTATTCCATTTTATTTCATTACAAGTGCATTTATTCAATCTTGTATCATGGATATATGATTGGAAAATTGTGGATGTCCTTGAAATCTTTGGTAGATATATCCAATTGTTCCTTTGGTAATGACCCTAATGATATTGAACTCACTCATATTCACTCAACACCTAATTCATGTCCTCCTTGTGATCTTTATATCATTGGAGAAAATGATGACAACATGAATCGGTTTATAAATGATTGTCTCGATAACCTTGAAGCTAATGCATCCTTCTATCCTTCCATGAAATAACCAAATCCTCACACAATACCATCCCTTGATATGTTTGGTTACTTACATCCTAAAACTAAGTCAAAATTTGAAACTATGTTCCCTACAATAGGTGAAGCTAGTTCCTTTAAACAAGTAAACACTCAACCCTTTTATGATTAAAAAGTAACAAACACTCCAATCAACCTAGAAGAAGCATATGGAAAAGGCTTCACCATCTTGAGAAAACAAGGATTTGACACAAGAAGTGAACATAAAATTCATCAAATCTTAGAGAAGAAACAAATTGATGAAAACACAAAAGGATTAGGATACCAAGATCCCTCTTATAACGAAAATCCTCCTAGAGAATATATAAGGCACTAAAGTGATGGTACGGTGATCTTGGATTCTCCCCCTGAATTGAATACCTTCTCCCTCAAGAAAAACCAATAGAACATAACAATAACAAGTATAAAGATAGGATAATCTCA
>VDFB02195349.1:0-25633 GCA_007258455.2 Sequoia sempervirens | reverse complement strand
TATATTTTGCATTATGAATTTAGAAAATCTGAAGCTTAATGTTTTGAAGGGCCAAAATTTCATATGCCTAGGTCAGCTTTGTTTAAAGTCTTTAGCGCTTGAGTTTTATTTTGTCACTCACACTTGTTCCTTAGAGAAAATTGGAGACTTCAATATCTTGATTTTATTGATTTTGTGATAAATCAATGAGAATTGCAAGTTGATATCACTCATGACTTAGGGATTTTTTTAATTTTCAATTGATTTTTCAAAAATCAATTAGAGTATTGAGAGAACAATATTTCCTTGATATTTTTTATGATATTTTTTAAGAAAAATCAAGCATTGTATTGGTGGAATAGGGTCGTATTTGTTTTGTAATGGTTCAGTATTTAACTCAATAAATTATAAACCTCATTTCCACAAATAATTTGACATAATCATATAATTATATAGTACTGAGAATTAAGAGGAACACTTATATATTTCACATCACTTATAAGAATGGAATACATGCTCATCAATGAATCAAGGTCTATCACATGATTTATCAATATAAGTAAACATCGTCTTACTCAAGGTAAATAACTGACAACTATCTCCTATTTGACCAATTTAAGGTTGCAAACGTAAGGAATGCTTGCTTGTCCACAAGTCAACATCCTAGACCTGCAAGAAAATGTTAGTGGATAGGGGTCTGCCTTGGTCAAACCACGTTTTGGTATTCAAACCATAGAATGAAAAATAAATAAGGAAATAAATGAATGAATCAAGAATGATCATACTATGATGTTCCAACTCACCGAACTCTAGCATTAAGTTCTTGCTTGAATACGATAAATATGGACTTGAATACTTCTCAGATCATGAGATCTTTGCCACAATTATTGGCTCAAAACCAACATGAAACATGAAAGGTGATTAGGCATTGTGGTTTACAATTATAACATTTTCAATAAGCATCTTTCACTCATAAAATATTACAATATAGAAGGTAGCCCTACTTAATGCTTTAAATAAATAGGACTTCTAATTTTACTTCCAAGAGAGGGGATATAGAATAAATGCATACTCAACAAGCTCCCTTACTTTTACTTTGATATAATGCAATCTTGGATCTATACATTTAAGGCATTCAATGTTTTCACCTAAGCATCCTATCATTCTATACCTATTCAACTTACTTTCTTTTCAATCAAACTTCATACATTCAATCTACTACAAATTCAACATATTGACCTAATCATTTTCCTTCATCTATTTAACAAGTCCAACCAATTCATTTTGTTAAACTTCACATCCCCTTGGATACGGATCCATTGAAATTCAACTCCTCTGCCACTGCACTAACACAAAGACCATTTTGTCAAGCGAAAATAAGGGTCGGGTTTTGAATCTAGGTCAATGATTAAATAAGCCCCCCCCTCATACTTCCAGAAAATAGCTAGAGGAAAAATGTGTAGGTATAACATAGAGAATATTCAAGATTGACATGTCTCGTCAAGATATAGATTAGTGATCTTCAATTCCATTCATGTGCATTTTACAAATATAGCTGGTTTACCATTAAATGATAGCTAAAACTTGTTTTCTGATGACTCAATAATGATTTACAAACGTGAGACAAATCTCACACTATATATAACCTATCGACTAATAAACATATACACCAAAAGCAACCTGCCTGACACATACAAAACTCTCCAAAACTCTCTATCATTAAGTTTTCATATATCCAATCCTCTTGACAATCCTATTCACAGACATTACAACCAACAAAAGTAGCATTTACTTATAATCAGCAGATGAAATTTTCCATTGACTAACGAGCACAACAAAAGAAAACAAATAAACAGTGAGAACAAACTATTATAATACAACAATAGACTAATTGAATTGCAATACTTATTCAGCAATGATGTATGTTTTTTACTATTTTTCAGTATTCTTTGTAAAATAAAGTTTTTCTTGTGTAAATTTGGGCTTTTCTATGGTCAATAAAAATGAGCTTTTGAATTCTTCTTCCTCCCATTTAGGATTCTTAACTTTTTTTACATAAGAAATCAAAAATTGGATTAGTTATGATCTATGACAATGGAATGTATAAGACAAGGAGGTATATTTAGGGATATTGGGTAATCTACTTAAACATTACCTAATTCAAAAGCAATTCTCACTAGCTTGTTTTTACCAATCAAAATTGATCTTTATGTTTAAGAATAGCTCTTAGGAGAGTGAATATTTAGAGTTCAATCTCTCTTTAAGGAATTGTTAACATTTAAGCCAAAACATTATGTTGAAGGTATAGGGAAACTGTATTATAGTATAGAAAGTCTTTGGCGCCAAATATATATATGCCCAAATTTATTCAAACACACGGTCGCATACAACGTAGGAATAAAGAATTTACCACTTTCAGCATTCTATATTTATATGTATATTGTTGGCCTGAAAGTTTTAGTGCCTTATTATATTAAACAGGGATATATTTTATTGACAATGATCTACATTTGGTTAAATTGGGCTACTACAACAATACTGTTATAAGGACAATGTGAGCTATTTCATGGAAATCCTATAATTATTATTAGGGCGCTAAAATAGAATCCATTAGGTAATATAGATGAAAGGACCAAGTAATTGGAAGATGAAAAGATTGAAACTTGATAACTTCCATAGTCAGGGGAACATATATGCATTGTAACTATGATTCTACGTATTTGCACAACAGTTGTATGTCTAGTGTTTAGCATAAATGAAAGTGAAATTATATCAATTATACTTGCAACTACATGACATAATGCATTCAATAAGTGGAAGCATAGGCAAGACACGTGAATGATTTGACAAAATTCCAGAAAGAATAAGTTGCGGGGTTTGCACCTTATGGATTTGTTTAAAAAAAAAGTATTTACAAACTCTCAAGAAAATGCAATCTTGTAATAAGTAGGTATGCAAAATGAGGAAGCATGGAAAATTCACAAAATGAGTTGGCTGAATGGATTGTAGAAACTTACATACAAATATAGATGATGAGTGTAAAACTTGGCTCCGCTACCATTATCAACATTCTTCCTGCCTCACCTAGATGGGGATGCAATATAGAAAGCATGTGTAAAACTAGACTACACCTCCCCGTATCAATGTTCTGATGTGTGTTATAGATATGTGCAAGCAACTACGCATGAAAATTTAATCAACCCAATATTGTTGATTCACCTTTTCATAGCGTTCTACCCATAAATGGATACTGCCCCTCTTTTCATTAAATGACCATTAAAGCATTATCAAAATGAAAAATGCCATGCCTCAATGGTTTCTATTTTGACAAGAATGTCCCTTAATAATTCAATCACTATTTTTGTAGCTGCTTGCTCAAAGGTTGGCCTTCTTTTGGCACAAACTCTAAACTACCTTCTTATTGGTTTTGTAGTAATGTGTAGGATTCCTCTTGGAATTTGATCGCGGAACCTTGTACTGGTAATTCTCCATGAAGCACACAAAGATGACCCTTTCTTATTAAGATCCTTTGAACACAAATAAACTCTCCAATCCTCTCTACCTTCTTCTTGTGCTTTAAACTGATGCTCTTCCTTTGCCACCCCCAACCATCCTCCATAAAATCATATTCTCTTTTCGTTATAGATTTCCCCAATTATTAATAACCGATTCTTGAAAATGATAAAAATAATATTTCTTTAATTTTGCAATTTAAATATAAATTTTAATGATTTATCACTTCCTTGCACCTAAAATATTTTCCTGAATAACAAGGTATTTCATTTATTTGCTAATTAAATTAATTGTTCTAAATAAGAAGCATTATCAATTAATTGAAAATAAATGAATTCTTTAATTAATAAAAATACAATTAATTCATTTTGTTCTATTGCACTTTTATTTCACCTCAAAATAGTCTAATCAAACATTGTAAAAATATGAACCATAAAAATAGGGGTCGTGAAATGTTTTTTTGCAATCTCTAATTGCAAAACATAGACAAATTGTAAAATCTGCAATGATGTAAAGCTGAGTCATAAAGCAATCCTTTATAAATTGTTTTATGATTTCTTGCTATTTTTAGCATATTGATATTGACTTTTTCCTCTTGGTCAAGTTTGAGATAAGGTGTTTTTTTGGCTTTTAAGGCAGTTTTAGCCTATTTTTAGAGGCTTTTTAGTATGATCATAAAAGTAGCACTTGTGTTTTTTCTGCTTTTATGTAGTCTTTTGGGATAGTTTGGAGGATTTTTTCCTTGAGCTTCTTTGTGAGCTAGGATTAGGGTTTCTTGAGAGATATATTTTTGAAGAGACTTAGTCTTCTTTCCCCCCCAGTTTAGGATACAGTTTCTGGCTTTTAGCATTCTTAAGATTGTAAACTCGGTGGTACTCAGTTCAGACAGACACTCTTTCAATTTCAATAATACAACAAAATTCTTCTTTTCATTTTCTTGTTTGAAATCTAGTAACAACAGTTTGATGTCTTTGTGTTTTCAAATTTGAAGCCTTAAATGTCCTGATTTTATGAGTTTTATGGCCATAATTTCATGTTTTCAGGTTGTATGATGTATCCAATGCCTTTGGATCTTCAAATAAATTACTGATGAAATCATGTACCAATGAGATTGTGAGAACTATTGTAACAGAGAAATTGTTGTGATTGGAAAAATATGGATTTTTTAGAAGTAACAAGTTAATCACCAGTTAGTTTTAAGTTTTGATTTGAGTCCATCCTTCTAACTCTTTCTTTCAGAAAAATATTTAAAATAGGATCAATCATTCGAAGAACCATCTCACTCTGGAGATTCCTTCTTCATTCAGATCACCCAAATTTGAAGAAGGTTTCCATGTTTCAGTAGATTGTTGAATCTTGTATTCAATAGGGTGCAAATCTAATTGACAACAATTTTTGGCATGCCTAGTGGGACCTTGAAAAGAAATTTCAAAGAAGTTTAATCTTTTAAAGTTGTTGTCTAGTGTATGCAGTAGTTTTTTCAGCCTTTTAGAGGCTCATTTTAATATACCTAGCTACTCTATTATCTTATTCTCAAGCAAATCCAGTGTGAACAACACACAAAAGTACACATACTTAAGGGTTGGGTGTTCTCTTTAGAATTATCAATCTTTGGAGGAAAAATCATCAAACACCATGGTGACTTCGAGAATTTCTTTCTGGTTTGGAATGATCAAGTGTTGGTATGCTCTTAAATATTATGATCTTTGCTTGTTTTGAGTCTTTGAATAAACAAGCATGTCAGTGTTTCATCATAATACGTCATACTATCCATCATATCATGAAAATCCTGGAAATCCTGCTTGCCCGTCGTCATATCAGCCATATCCGCATAATCATGTTGTTGGTTTCAACTAAACCATGTTTTTTCAAAACCAACATGCATAGTATGGTTACTACCCACCCACCCCTACTCATTATTCATCTCAGCCCTCATATTTTGTAAATCAGTCCCAAGATATTCAAGACTTGAGATTTAGAGAAATAAGGCTAAACTATGAAAGAAAAATGAATGAAGTAGATCATCAAGAGGAGATTGCAAGTATAAAGAGCACGCTGCTTGATTACATGAGTTTGTTGGAGGAGATCAAGAAGCAGCATGAGTATAATCAGCACCAGAAGCAGGAGCTGGAAATCCAAAGAGCACAATTTTAGGAGGATTTGGAGAGGGAGGCAGCTGCACAAACAAAGCTTATGCTTTCCTAGTTTCAAAGGCATGAAGCCCAAATAACTCCTGCCATTTCAGAACATCCTATTCAAAAGGAGTTTGGTAAGTATCAATTTCCAAGATTTACACATGGTGAGCCTACTAGCATATCTAAAGTCGAAATACCAAGTTTAAGGCAGGATAAATTTTTAAACTCCTTGAACCAACCTTTTAAACCTGAAATCCCACATTTCCAAAGTTTTCATTCCTTGCAAATGATTATAGCTAGCCTAGTACAACTGTGGATTAGCCCCTTGAGCAACAGTCTTCATTGCAAGAAAACCAAGAATTTCCCCAGGTTTCTTCACCTAAAGAATCCATGGGTGAACCCTCTAATCAAAATACTTTATTCTTCATCGAGGAGCTTAGAAAGGTAAACCCATTTCATTCGTCTTTGGCAGCTTATCATTTGCAGTAGCAGATTTAACAGGAGAAACCTTCTCCTTGGGAATCTTTGAATGTTTGCACTTATAAGTTTCCTTCTTTTGTGAACCAAGTTGAGGAAAGCATGCTCACGTCTATAGTAGCTAGAAATCAAGGGAAAGATCATATTTTAGGGAGCAATGACTAGGTACAACAACAAGATATCAATAATTACTTTGAATTATGTAGCTGGTATAGTGATGATGAAGACCTTGAAAGTTAGAATCAATTAGTTTTCATGTTGTAGGTTCAAGAATCGGGACAATAGCATGAAGAAGCGGTAAAGGGTGAGGTAATTCATGATTTCATAGCTTCATTTCATGACCTTCCATGTTTTGTTGAGCATGATGAGGAAAGCATAGATTTGGTCATAAGTCAGCAACATGAGGTTGAGGAAGACAAGGCTAATTTGGAGTGTCTTTCTTTCAGTAATAATGAGGATTATGAGCAACTTCCTTTTTGGTGTGTGAAAGAGGCATAGGTTGTTACATTGATAGAAAGTGTGTTGGAAGAGGTCATCTCATTGTTTGGATGTCTACCTTCCTCCTTTGGAAAGGAAAATTTTGATTCAAGTATTTAGGAGGCTGAGTTGCTGGCAAGCGTTGTTCAGATTGAGCAGGAGCAAAGGCTAGATATTGCTCTTCAAGATCTTCATCAGAAGGTCAATAATAGAAATTCAACCTTTATCATTTCAACAAGTTTCCCCATCAGATACTTAGCCAGTTTGGAGGCTACTAAGGTACCAGAGGTCATGCTTGTACCCGAGTATGAGGATGTAATCAAACAAGAAGCTATTTTTGGAGAAGCTGTTGAAGGCGATCAAGTTCAGCTCACCTCTCCAGTTCATGATACAGATATGCATAATCATTTTTGAAATAAAGGTAGGTTTCTTTCCATTTTTTATTGATTTTGTAAGAAATCAATGAGAGTTGCAATATAATTCAATAGAAACTTGCACAACAACACTCCACACAATAGCAAAAAAAAATGAAACAAAACTGAAAGCAAACTAACAAGCCCTAATGGCCAATAGAACATGCGCAACAACACTTAGGGAAAGCAAAACTACTGAAAAGAAATGCATCGAAATCAGTTATTTACATTAACACTAACTCTAACCTACTCTAACAATCCAAAGTAGCTATTCAAACAAAACCATTCACTGATTAGCTGAAATAGCTCCCCTTTCTAATCAACAACCGATGCATTACATGATTATGTATTGCTGGTAGAACATGAGACACATGTAGATGTTCAACAAAATGTTGTAGCATTTCATAAAAAATGCAAAGAAACCTACTTGCATTCTGAAAATGATCATGCATATCACTGCCATGAACTAGATAGGTGAGCAGAACTTGATCGCCTTTAGCTGCAACTCCAAAAACAACTTCTTGTTTGATTACATCCTCATACTTGGGTACAAGCATGACCTTTGGTACCTTAGCACCCTCTGAAGTGGCTAAGTATCTAATGGGATAGCCTCTTGAAATGACAAAGGTTGAATTTCTATTATTGACCTTTTGATGAAGATCTTGAAGAGTAGTATCTAGCCTTTGCTCCTTGTCAACCTGAACAATGCTTGCATGCAACTCAACCTCTTGAATACTAAAATCAAAATTTTCCTTTTCAAAGGAGAAAGGAAGATGTCCAAATAATGATATGGCCTCTTCTAGCATGATTTCTATCAATGTAACAACCTATGGCTCTTTCATACACCAGAAAGGAAGCTGCTCATAATCCTCATTATTACTCAAAGAAAGACACTCCAAATTAACCTTGTCTTCCTCAACCTCATGTTACTAACTTATGACCAGATCTGTGTTTTCCTAATCCTGCTCAACAAAACATAGAAGGTTACCAAAAGAAGCTATGAAATCATGAATTACCTCACCCTTTTCAGTTTCTTCATGTTGTTTTCCTAATTCTTGAACCTGTAACTCGACAACTAATTGCTTCTGACTTTCAAGCTCTTCATCATCACTGTACCAACTACATACTTCAAAGTAATTGTCGATATCTTTTTCTTGTACCTGGTCATTACTCCCTAAAATCTGATCTTGCCCTTGATTTCTAGCTACTATGGATGTGAGCATGATTTCCTCAACTTGGTTCACGAAATAAGGCAGCTTATTAGTGAAAACATTCAAAGATTCCTTAGGAGAATGTTTCTCTTGTTCAATCTATTGCTGCAAGAGATAAGCTTCCAAATCTAAACGTAATGCGTTTACCTTTCTAAGCTCCTCAATGAAGAGTAAACTATTTTGATCAAAGGGTTCACCCACAGATTCTTCAAGTGAAGAAACCTAGGAAAATTCTTTGTTTTCCTGCAAATGAAGACTGTTGCTCAAGGGGCTGATCTATAGTTGTACCAGGCTGGCTACAATAATTTCCCTCAACTTGCAAGGAACGAAAGCTTTGGAAATGTAGGATTTAAATTTTAAGAGGTTCGCTCAGCGAGTTTAAATATCTATCCTGCCTAAAACTTGTTATTTTGACTTTAGATATGCTAGGAGGCTCACCCTATGTAAAGCTTGGAAATTCGAATCTATGTGCTAGAATGTGAGCAGCAAACAAGAGAATTCAAATAGTTATGAAAACAACCTACACCTCAAGATTAGCCTAGTTGGATTCAACACAAAATAACATAGAACAAATGAAACCCTTTACCTTGTGTTGAATGGATCATTTGGTTGGCCCTTCGATCTTTGGTGTTGTATGTTCCTTAGATGAAAAGAGATGCAAGCTAGATGATGATATGAAGATGGATGAAAGTGGGTTCAAGCATGAAAAAGGTCTAAGTATGGATTGTAGAAAAAAATTGCAAGAGTTTGGCTACAATGCATGATCTCCCCAAAATAAGATAAAAGAGGGGGTATTTATAGAGAATTTGAAATTCTCTAGGGAAATGGATGGTCAAGATTGATCCACCAAGATCAAGATGTAGGACTAAGTTGAGTTGAGAACTCACAAGCCCTCACATCTTGACATGTGGCATGTGAAATGGCTTAAAAAGGGTGATGTGCGCATGAGGTGGAAGGATAGTACATGACATAGAGAGGGTACATAGTACCTTGGGATTGGGACAAGATCTCCTCATAAAGGAGGTAATTTTCCCCATATGGGTGAGAGGACATGTGAAGAATTAAAAATTTCTCAAATATTCTCATGGGGTAGAGAGAAGGAATTTAAAATTCTTTTAAATGCATTGGGGGATCAAATGTGAATTAAAAATTCACATGGGAAATGGAGATGCTTTGTCCAAAAAGAAAAACATTTAATAGGGTTGACTCAATTAAGTGATTAAGGTTGTGCAAGTACTTGATTAGATTAATTAATAAAGATTAGAAGAGGGTTAGATTCCACATGTGACTTGATGTGACAAGTCAAAGATCACATGGGGAAGAGAAAAAGTAATTTAATATTCCTTGGAAGGATAAAAGGAATTAAAAATTCCTTGAGAGATTGATTAGGCTAGTTAATGAAGGATTAGAGGAGGGTTAGGTGGCTAAGAGATATTAGGGTCCAACTTGCAAAATTTAGAGGATGTGACACATCCTAATCAAGGATTAGGCATGTCCACATCCCTAATGATGAGATTAGAAGATCAATTAGGATTAGATAAAAATGATCGAGGATGTGACATATTAGGAATTAAATAAATGTCATATTTATTTAATTCATTTTATGAAAAGGGGAAGGTATTTAATTATTCAATTAGATGCCTTAGGGATTAGAAGAGCTTTAGAGGATATTAATTAAATAATAGTGATATTACTTAATTAATGCGGATAAGGGGATGTTTAGATGAAAGGAGATAAATTTGGATAAATTAAGTGTCCAAATTTAGGTGTCTACATTTTCCCCTCTTTGAGATGATGTTACAAAGTAGCATCATTTCAAAGAATATTAAAACATAGAACCTAGAAGAAGATGGTTAGATTGGGGAAAATTCCCCAGTCATTCAAAGGACTAACTAGGAAGGAAAAAATGATGAAGATGAAAGTTAGGGATGAAGGATGCCCCCTCGAGAGCACATGTAGGCTTAAGAGGACACAGATGTTCTCTTGAAATGGATGAGATGTTGCAAGGGGAGATGAATAAGATTATTTAAAAGGGGATATGAGGATGATGATGTGAAGTAATGGGTGAGAAAAGATGAAAAGGCAGCAAGAGATTAGGAGGGGAGAGTGATGCAGGGTTAATAGATGGGGGGATTTGATAGATGAGAGGATGGAGATGAAATGCAATCCAAATGCAATTTTCCATCTTTAGGAGCACTGAGTTATGCTATAGTAGAAGACATGATGCCCCAAGGCATAAAGGACCAAGGGAGATTAGTGTCTAATGCATGAAACAAACACATCAAATAAGAAGGCTATCCCAACACCCCAAAGTTGTTATGACCTTGGTTGGGCCAGGTATTAGGATAACCACAAGCACACAAGGATGCCACAGCATAACGCAAGACCTCAGGGATCTTTGTGGATACTACATGGGACAACTGAGAAGACAAAGATAGATCAAGATACACCCCTATGTTGACTAATGAAAGTACACCATGACATGATGGATCAAGGCGACCATGACAAGTGATGATAGGGAGCTCAAATAATAAACAAAAGCCAAAAGCATCAAAATATTGGAATCAATTTTAAACATCCTTTTCCATAGGATCAAGAGGATGGATGGGATTGATGAGGTCTGTTAGGAAGGATGCATCCTATTGAGACCGATGATGGATACTAAATTGAAAGATCGATATGACATAGGATATTCAAAATCGATCGGATTTGATGATACAGGTGGATCTCATTTGTTAAGAACCAGGTAGATAAGGGCATAGCTCGATGACTGACACAAGAGACATAACACGAGATAGGAGAATGACACATCCTAGTGACCTAGGGGCTCGAGGGCTGATCAAAGATTAACCTTTCCTATGTGAAAGCACAAAGACCACGTAGTTTGATAAAAGGTTGATGACAGACCATGATGGAAAATGAAGAAAGACTGATGATAGATGATAAAGGATCAAAGTGGACAATATAGAGTGATGATGGAGTCTCGGGGCAGATCAAATGATCAACCTTGCCTACATGAAAGTGTAGGGGCAACGTAGTTCGACAAAAGATTAATGACAAATGATGGATAAAAGATGATGAGCTAACCCTAGATAAGGGGATAAAATGGTTGGATCAACACGATGGGATAGGATAGACCTATTATATTGGATCGACGGATGGTGGCTACACAAAGCTCAGGGATGGGATAATTATCCAAATCATCAAAAGATGAATTGGGAGGATGATATGATGGAGAGATACTAATGACAAGGGATTATCAAATGGGATGAGGACGAGATTGAGATTATGTGCAAAAGAAGCAAAAGTGATGATGATAAGATAGATGATTTTGGATTGTGTGGATAGTAGCCTATGGCTAGATACCAATCAAAAAGGATTATGAGATGGGACGAGGGTAGAGGATGGGGGGAGGAAAAGGATTGTTTGGATGGATCGGGTAGAGGGATAAGGATTTGGATGAGGAAAAGGTGACCAAATGGATAGATGAAAAATGGATGCCATGATGGAAGGATAGGAAGATAGGGATGGGGAGATGGATATAAGGATATTTGTAGGGATAAAAGATAAGGATGGGGAGATGGATATATCGATAAGGAGATGGAGACAGGGAAATGGCAGGGATTGCTCAGATGGAATGAATGATGTCTCCAAGGACCATATCACCAAGGAAGAGAGATGCCCCCACTCTAGATATGTCATATGCAAGGAGGCATGAAGGATGCCATAGAGAAGGATAGGCAAATAAATGAGTGAGATGGATGATGATAGGATGCATGGATAAGGGAGACTAAAGGTAGCATGATGACTGGATAAGGAAGGTAGATGAGTGCGAATGAGGATTAGGATAGTGTGCGGATGAGGGGAATGTATGCTAAGAGGTGTCCAAAGCATGCTTATATGTTTACCCCTACTATTATCAAGATCACAAGGAGGATAGAAGCTTTGGGATAAATGAGATATGTCAAGCAAGATGTGTAAGATAGGTAGGATGGAGGGGATGAACGAAAAAGATGTATAGGAGGAAGAAGGGTGCATAGCTGGAAGCATAGTAGGAAGCATATCAGATGGAGGGAATGCATATTAGGAAAATGCCCCCAAGTGCAGATGGGGATTTATGCATGACTCCTTTTTGCTAGATTTTCATCATGGTACTTATCCAAGGCACTTGTTTTCCAAGTTTTCACCATTGGATAGATTATTTATCTTTACTATTTTTTATTTTTTGGATTTTTTGGATTTTTTTTATTAGGTTTTTTGGATTTTTGGATAGAAGGGGGATGAAAATGGCTAAGAATAGGGATGTGGATAAGGGGATTGAAGAGATATACGATAATGATATGGATGAAGGACTCAAGCATCAAGTTCCATACAAGGTGTTAGGAGCCCATATTCGAAGTTACTATTAGATGTTGGTACAACTTTATTAGAATAAATGGATTATGCAAAAGGATGAATTAGAGGGGTTTAAGAGGGGAGATACATGGGATAAAGGGTGGGACGCTTGAAAGTGTATGGATGGAATGATGTGGTGGATATGTGATGGGGAGATGTTTTCAGGACCAACATTGGCACATGTGATGGTGGATGTGAAAAGATAAGAGGATGAATGGATGGAGAATGTGTGGATAATGGAGGAGATGGGATGGTGAATTTTGGAACATAAGGACCAAAAATAGACTTAGGAGATGAAAGGGGTGTATGACTAGCTTTTGGATTAGCAACTTTGGATGTTCTTATATATTTTTCATTTGATGGCATTGCATCCTTTTTCTTTGGGATCCACATGGTTTTGATTTTTGCTTTGGTGGGCCTTTGTGGCTGATGGATTTGATTTGGATTTTGGATTTGATTTTTCTTCTCCTCACCATATCTTTTAGAGGGGACATGGGGAACTTTATATTCATGTGGATATTGCGATTTATGTATTTTTTTTTTAAATCCAATGTGCTTGTAGTAGCAATGGGATGGGTGTGAGGAGATTGATGATGTGGAGCGATGGAGGTAGGAATATGGGGATTACGTGTAGATGGAGGATGTTTAGGTATGTGCCTTTGTTGATCCGAATTATGGGATATGTGAGAGGGATGTTTATGATGGATGACATAGATAGGTGTTGGATGGATGAATGGATGAGATGGAGGAGGAGATCTTGGGATATACAGACCCAAGACGGATGAAGTAGATGAAGGATGGGAGATGGTGGATGGAGGGATGTAAGGACCCAAAATGGATGGTTGTTTTGAGGTGATATGATGAAGGAGGAGGGATGGAAGCATATGATCTAGAAGAGCTGAAACTTCTTTTGGAAAAGGCTCGTTGAGGACATCTAGAGGTTGTACCAACATCTTTAGATTGTGAGTCTTGGGAAATAGGTCCAAGACCTTGCATGCAAACTTTTTCTTTGACTTGGATGGGCTCTATAATACCTTGCTCATGAAGGCCAAGACCTTTTTCTTGATAGTTCATGTTCTTGAGCATGTGATCCATGATAGGATTTTTGTTATTCTAAAAAAATGATGCAATTCCATTATTAGGTGGAGGATGATGGGTGGTAAATACATTATTTTTTTCTTCTGCAAGGAGGCCACCATGGAAGAATGTGAGAGTACCAAGGGGATATGCTAGTAATATGGGGATAGTAGTTTTAGGTGATGATGGGGGATCATAAGAGGGAGATGATGGGGTAGCAACATTTGGATGGGTGGTATCCAGAGAGGGATTAGGGGATATGATAGGATATGGATTTGTGGTAGCAGTCTCACACGATGGAGATGGAGATGGAGCAATGGGATCTTGAATGACAAGGGGATCATGGAATGGAATGGATGGGGGACTGTGATCTTGAGGTGGACTAGATGGGATGGTAGGATCTTGATCTGGAGAAGGGGATATGTTGACATGCTTTGGATTAGGCTCTTGGCTTGACTCGTCGTGTGCGGGAGGCATGATAATGGATTCTTGGTGGGAATTTTTGAGTGGGGAGGATGGAGGGATGGATGATTCAATGCAGTCATTAGAATGGATTTTAGTGACACTAGGAGTGGGAGAAGTGGATTGGATTTGGGTATTGTTGATGGGTTCGACGACTCTTGGAGTAGGAAGTGGGTGTTCAATGGATTCAGTGGATGTGAGGGTAGGAGATGGGGGCTTAGTGGATTCAAAAGATGTGATGGTTTTGATGGTTTGGGTGGTGCTAGGGGTGGTATCATACATGATATATGTTGGGTGGAGAAGGGTCTTGTCACTAATGACCGTGGATAATGGCTTGGGATGGCATGATTCCACAACTTCAAGGTGTGGAGTGGGAGATGTCTTCTTTGTTATAAGTCCTTGGAGAACTTCTGAAATGAGAGACTTGCATACTCTAGGATGAGATGGTGTGGTAGGGGTGGATGAGGGATTATGGATTAGTGGGGGATTAGGACTAGGGATTGGTGGAAAAGGATTAGATGGGGGAATGGGATTGGATGCAAGACTGGGAATAGATGGAGGATGAAGATTAGATGAAGGGTTAAGATAGGGGTATTGGTATAGTGAATTAGGACAGAGGAATGCGGGTGGTTGATTGTAGTAAGGGTATTGGGATGGTGGATTAGGATGGGAAGATTGAAGTGGCAGATTGAGATAGGTATCTATGGATGTCAGATTAGGATAAGCGGATGTGGATGTTAGATTAGGATAGGTTGATGCGAATGTAGGATTACGGTGAGGAGATTGGTATGGAAGATTAGGGTAGGGGGTATATGCGGATGAAGAATTAAGATATGAGGATGTGGATGAGGGATTAGGATAGGGGTATTGTGATGACAAACTAGGATAAGAGGATGTAGATGTTGGATGGGAGGATGATGTGGATGAAGGATATGATGGATATCCCTTGTCAAAGGTAGCGTAGGGAGCATGATTAGGAATGGATGAAGACATAACAGGATGACTCAAAGGGGTGATTGTATTTTGGAAAGCGGGTGGAGAAAGCTTACTAGCAATGATAGTGTCAAGGGAATCTATCTCAAATTCTTCTTGATCAACAAGACTTTTTTATTGTTGTCAACATAATTAGGGATTCCCTTGACCACTATTGATGGAGGATAAGGATTCATGATGATGAAAGGATAAAGAAGATGGATTAAAGATTTTGGATGGAAATGGACTAAAGCTCAAATCAGGATTGGATTAAAGCTTAGATCAAAAATGATTGGATGATGCGATGGGATTGATTCTGATGATCAGATTGCATTATCAAAGGATGATTACGACACCGAATCTACTTTGAGAAGGAAGTAGATTGATTGGGTCGAAGGTGATTGGATAGGGATGCAATTGGATTGGATTGGATTGATTGCTTGATTGATAAGATTGACTGTAAACCCCGTTCAGAGATTATCCTAGGTGACTTAGGATGTTGATTAATCAGATTAAAGGATAAATGTATGATTACGACACTGAATCCACTTTGAAATTGAAAATGGATTGATTGGGCCAACAATGATGATTAACTTAGGATGAATGACAATCCTAAGAGGATGATGATGATGATCAGATCAGACACTTAGGTCAATTTGGATAATAACCGGAGACAAAGTTCAAGGGATTTGGATGGGGAAAACGATGATAAAATGGAGAAATGGATGGATGAATGAGTACTCAAAACAATTAAAAGGTTGACCAAAACAAATGAACGACTACTCATAACGAGTAAACGACTACTCACAACAGATGAATGATCCTCGAAATGAGAAGATGAAGGTTTGGAATAGCTAAAATATTACTTAGAATGAGTGGATGATGGATCGGGGAAAAATGATGATTTGATTGGAGGAACCAATGATATAAACGGATGAACGAATACTCAAAACCAATAAAAATTGATCAAAACAGATGAACGACTACTCAGAATGAGTAAATGACTGCTCACAACAGATGAATGATTCTCAGAACGAGAAGATGAAGGTTTGCAATAGCTAAAAGATTACTTAGAATGAGTAAATGATTGATCGGGATTGTCCAGGAGGGAAGGTATGGCTCTGGAGGAGGGCAGGTATGGCTCTGAAGGAGGGCATATATGGCTATCTAGAGGGGATGCCCCAGTCTTGAAAGCGAAGGTTTATTATGAAAGATTGAGAGAGAATGGTAGGGTATCCTCCCCTTGAGAAGGTAGATGGGGAAGGAAAAGGGGCCCTGGGCAACTTCTCAAAAGTATGAAGTGGTATATGTCGTTGGAAAGAGCACGAAAATTTGAGAAGATTGGTGTTGGAACAATGGAAAATGGGAAAATAGTGTGCAAATGGCAGGGCATAAATGGTTGTCTCCTAGGGAAAAGCCCCCTGAGTAAAGCTCAGGGAAAATCTACTTGAGTAGCTGTCAGGTATGCCCAAGGAGAAAAAGTTGGTCAAACTTTGTCAAAATGGGCCTGAAAGGGGTGGGTCAAAGGTTAGGTCCACCCATGGAGAAGGTCAGGTCATCCCAAGGAGCAAAAGTTGGTCAAATTTGGTAAAAATGGGCCTAAAAGGGGTGGGTCAAAGGTCAGGTCCACCCATGGAGAAGGTCAGGTATGCCAAAGGAGCAAAAGACGGAGGGCATATATGGTTTTCTAGAGGGTATGCCCTAGTCTCGTAAGGGAAGGTTTATGATAGAAGATCGAGAGAGAATGGTAGGGTATGCTTTCCTTGAGAAGGTAGATGAGGAAGGAAAGGGGGCCTTGAGAAACTTCTTGAAAGTATGAAGTGGTATATACTATTGGAAAGAGCACAAAAAATTGAGAAGATTGGCGCTAGAATGAAGAAAAATGGGCAAATAATGTGCAAATGGCATGTCATATATGGTTGTATGTTAGGGAAAATCTGCCTTAGTAGCTGTCAAGGAAAATCCGCCTGAGTAGCTATTAGGGAAAATCCACCTGAGTAGCTATCAGGGAAAATCTACCTGAGTAGAGGTCAGGGCTGCCCCTGGATGGGTCAGGTCTACCCAAGGAGCAAAATTTGGTCAAAATCCACCAAAACAGGCTTTAAAGCACTAGTTTTTAGGTCAAGTCCACCCCTAGATAAGGGAAAGTCTTCCCAAAGAGAAAAAGTTGGTCAAAATCCACCAAAACAGGCTCCAAAGCACTTGTTTACAGGTCAGGTCTACCCCTGGATAGGGGTAAGTCTGCCCAAGGAGCAAAATTCGACTGTGCAAAGGTCAGGTCCTCTTGTTTGTAAAGGAAAATCCAGCCATCTATAGGTTTAACTTGACTTTTGACAAAAAAGACTAAGGAAAAGGACTGAAAATAGAACAATCATAAAATAAAAAGATTTTGCCGAATCAGACAATCACTAGTTTCGCACAAAAAAAGGCAATTCAGATAGCACAAGCCTAAGTCTAGAAGGATAGGTATGGTCAACAAAGTCTTCTAATCTAGGAAACATGGTTACTAGGGAGTCCTTGATATACACCCGGTACGTGAGGCCCAAACTGTGAACACCAACCTGTTACAAGTGTGAGTCAGGAACCTAAAAGGCTTCGACCAACTCTTCACATCATCCTGATGCTTCACCAATTGCAACATGGTTGGATTGAGGTACAACGTTAACTCTCCCCCCTTTATATACCCCGTTGGTACGCATGGTTGGAATTGTCCCTTGGGGTGATGAAATCCCCAAGCAGGTCCCACTAAGAAAAATAAAATGGGTAGACTCAAAGGACGTGGTAAGCTACAATTTCTAGTCACTCAAGATCGTCGAATGGCGCAAGGGGATTGGATATGTTAAATTAATCACCCAAAAACACAACATACAAGGTTGATTGAAACCTCTTAATTAAACTATGTTCCTAATTAGTGGTTAAGAATCCTTAAAACAGCCAAAAAATTGATAAAAAACTAAAATTTTACCTTTTGGAAAAAGTTGTCTAGGGAAAATCCGGCTGTCTGTGAGGGTAAATCCAAATGTCTAGGGAAAATCTACCTATCTGTTAGGTCAGGTCCACTTGTTTGTTAGATTAGGTCTACTTGTCCATTAGGTCAGGTCTGCCCCTCTATGAAATTTTTTCCAAAAATAGTTTCTGCAGTCTAGGGAGGGCAGGTTCACCCCTGAGAAAGGTTGTCTGCCTATGGAAGATGGGTGCACCTATCTATCAAGTCAATTCCACCCCTATAGGTCGGTTCTGCCCCAAGAAGGTCAAATCCACCCTTGTGTAGGTTAGGTCTACCCCTGTGTAGGTCGGGTCCGCCCCTCTATAACATGTACCTACAAAAATCCAAAAAAAAAAAAAACATGAAAGCAAGAGACTTGTTTGTGGGTCCCACTAGGTGTGCCAGAAATGTGATAGGGTGAATCTATGTGCTAGAATGCGAGCAACAAACAAGATAATGCAAATAGCAATAAAAATGACCTACACCTCAAGATTAGCCTAGTTGGATTCAACACAAAATAACATAGAACAAATGAAACCTTTTACCTTGTGTTAAATCAATCCTTTGGTTGGACCTTCGATCTTTGGTGTTGTATGCTCCTTGGATGGCAAGAGATGCAAGCTATATGATGATATGAAGATGGATGAAAGTGGGTGCAAGCATGGAAAATGGCTAAGTACGTATTCTAAAAATTTTTTGCAAGAGTTTGGCTACAATGGATGATCTCCCCAAAATGAGATAAAAGAGGGGGTACTTATAGAGAATTCGAAATTCTCTAAGAAAATGGATGGTCAAGATTGAGCCACCAAGATCAAGATGTCGAGATAAAGTGAGTTGAGAACTCACAAGCCCTCACATCTTGACATGTGGCATGTGATATGAATTTAAAAGGGTGATGTGTGCATAAGGTGGAAGGATAGTACATGACATGGAGAGGGTACATAGTACTTTGGGATCGGGACAAGATCTCCTCATAAAGGAGATAATTGTCCCCATGTGGGTGAGAGGACATGTGAAAAATTAAAAATTCCTCAAATATTCTCATGGGGTAGAGAAGGAATTTAAAAAAATTTTAAATGCATTGAGGGATTAAATATGAATTAAAAATTCACATGGGGAATGGAGATGCTTTGTCCAAAAAGAAAAGCATTTAATAGGGTTGATTTAATTAAGTGATTAAGGTTGTGCAAGTACTTGACTAGACTAATTAATAAAGATTAGGAGAGGGTTAGATTTCACATGTGACTTGATGTGACAAGTCAAAGATCACATGGGGAAGAGAAAAAGGAATTCAATATTCCTTAGAAGGATAAAAGGAATTAAAAATTCCTTGAGAGATTGATTAGGCTAGTTAATGAAGGATTAGAGGAGGGTTAGGTGGCTAAGAGAGATTAGAGGCCAACTTGCAAAAGTTGGAGGATGTGACACATCCTAATCGAGAATTAGGCATGTGCACATCCCTAATGATGAGATTAGAAGATTGTTTAGGATTAGATAAAAATGATGGAGGATGTGACATATGAGGAATTAAATAAATGTCATATTTATTTAATTCATTTGATGAAAAATGGAAGGTATTTAATTATTTAACTAGATACCTTAGGGATTAGAAGAGCTTTAGAGGATATTAATTAAATAATAGCGATATTACTTAATTAATGCAGATAAGGGGATGTTTAGATGAAAGCGGATAAATTTGGATAAATTAAGTGTCCAAATTTAGGTGTCTACAGATACTTACCAAACTCCTCCCGAATAGGATGTTCTGAAATGGCAGGAGCTGTTTGGGCTTCATTCCTTTGAAACTGGGCAAGCAGAAGTTTTGTTTGTGTAGTTGCCTCCTGTATAACTGAAAATATGTTATACTTCTGTGAATCCTTGCATGCAAGGATACTCAATAATGAGTCCTTTCAAATCAATTCACAGCTCTCTATCCGAGAAGAGCAGGGATTGATATTGTGGCCCTCAGATTAACCCTGTTACCCCTGCAAATACAATCTCGGAATGAGAGATTTAAAGAGGAGAAGCAAGAATGCTAATCTCCATGAATCCTATTCTTGCAATGCAACAATGAAAACTAATCTAAATGGACGTAAATGCAATAAACCAAACTAATTTATTGAAATAAAAAATTAATCTACATGCAATGCCATAAATAAATTATTTTGCAAATTAATCTATTATGAAGATTAAGCTAAAATATAATACTAAACTATATGCTCTAAAACTAAGATGCTTATATAATCAAACTAATGTAATCTCAAATGATAAAATTCAAATTTGTAGCATAGGTTTGATGTAAAAATTCGTGATTCTCTCTTTTTGAAATGAGAATGAGAGGGCTTATTTTATAGGCAAAAGTGGAATTGAAGGCAAATTCAGAAGCAATGTGGGATAAATAGAAAAATAGAAACAAATCTTGATTAATTCTTTTAGTTTATTTCCTTTTAACTGATTTGTTTCCCTTTTTCATCACAGGATATTCTTGAGAGGATATTTCATTTATTTTATTTAATTTAAGATGATAATATCTCTTTTAATAAAAATAAAATAAGATTATGTAATTTAGAAATGAATATTAATAAAATAAAATAAAATTATTTAATTAAAAATAGATTTAATTAAATAGCATCATTTTATTTAAGTAATATTAACTTCAATTAAATAACATTATTTTATTTATTAAAAGGGATTTATTTCTTTTGATTAAATAAAATTAATGAAGCATTCAAACCTTAGGGAAAATTGAAACATTTGAAATAGCTATGAATTGACTAAGAAATTTGATTTGAAAATGTGACAATCATTGATTCAAAAAGTTGATGTTGACAAATTAAATAAATGGGGCCCAAAGTCTAGGTGACCATTTTAGGTTGCATACATTTGCCCCTCTTTGACTAATGTGAGGTCGACTCGGGATCACATGCAGTCAAAGAATGAAGTTGCAATGTGAGATCGATTTGGGATCACAAAACAACTCAGATGTGAGGTCGACTCGGGATCACATCTAGACAAACATAAACAAAAGGCCTTTGAACATGAGGTCGATTCGGGATCACATCCAAAGTGAGAGATAAGAATCTCAAGCAAGGTTGCCCCAAGAGAAGCAATTGATGAATTGATAAAGTTGAATCAAGGATTGAAGTTTGATAGGTATTGCCCCCTCGTGATCGAAATCGAAATGAGATAGAGGAGAAATAATAAATTGAAAAATTTGATCAAATCAAACAAAAGATAAGGTTCTTGATGTAAGATGAAAAATATAAGAATCATAGAACCTAGGTAGATCAGCAAGAAAATTATGCCCTAAGGTTGAATTAGAAGAAAAGAAGTGGGGTGAAATCGAATGGAAGATAGAAGTTTGGAAGAAATGGAAAGAAATGGAGAGAAGGAAGGGAATCTTCCTCAATAAAGAGGATGCATCAAAATCAATCAACTGTTTAAGATAGGGAATTTCGATTGAGATCATGAAAGAAGATAAGGAAATGAAGAACGTGATCACAGTTGATGAAAAATCCACAAGAAAGATGAAGGAAACCCTCTCAAACCCATAATACAGCCTAAAAGAGCAAATTAACATGAAGTCTAAATAATGCAAGCTACATGAAAATGCAAAGGTGTACTTGCAATAGGGTAACATAGGTTTTTGTGTGTTCATCATTCATTAGAGAATGTAAGAGAACTTATTTTCATCATTGGGCCATTATTACCAGACATCGGACAATCACACAATCATCACTAGTCACAAACGCAACTATGAAGATATGAATGTGATTTATATCAACTTGGAATGTGGAAAGATTCTAACATGAGCATCAAAGACATGAAGGTCAAGATGACTACAATGTTAGCTTACCCAATTTAATGTAGCAAAACCATGCTCGCATCAAGACATAAATGCCAAGATTACCATGAGAATGGTTGTGCAAAAACATTCAAGGATGATGCCATAAATCTCTTAAGTGTGTCAAGGAGACAACAAGAGACACTAAAGAGGTTCAAGACAACACCCACAAGCAGAAAGCAAATAAAAACATGCCCCATGCCCCAAGTCCTCTAGCTATGCATCACGGAGAGACTTATTAGACAAGGACACTCAACGAAAATCAATATTAGTCAACACACAAAGAAAAGATCATGGCATATCTCAAGCATTAAGTGTTGCAATAAAAATTTTTAAGTGTGTAAACTGATACTGAGTTCCGAGGATAAGGATCGAATGCTTGCAAGTGTAAGATCACATGACCGAATCACATGATAAGACCAAACCGATAAGTGTTGAAAAACACACGATGTCAGGGGTTGTGTTGAAAAACACAGTTGGGTTAGTGTTGAAAAACACTGTTTGCGAGGTGTCCTAAAGACAAGCATATCCAAGAGACCAAAGCTAAAATAGTGATGCCCCTAGACAAAGACAAAGACCAATTCCAAACCAAGGCAATAAGGACAAGGAATGATGGAGAAAGGCTAAGTGTCGAGGATGCATGCTAAGAAATAGGGATGCAAAGGCCTCAAGTAGCACCTATTTCCAGGTTTTCACCATTTGGAAGAATTTTTTCTTTTTCTTTTTTTTTTTGTTTGTATTTTCTTTTTTTTTGTATTTTTCAGCATCATATTTGATTTTTTTTGGATTTTTTGACAATATATCAATTTTTTTTTGTAATTTTTTCAGTATCATATATCAATTTTTTTGGAACTTTTTTCAGGGTCATAATTATATACAAAGGATGCCCCCAGACAGAACGGGCATCAAGAATAGAACTTCTTCAGGTGCAAAACATTGATAGGCTCAGGGAGCTGCTCCCCCTCTTCAGTAGATAGTAGATAGGCACCTGTGCCAAAAGCTGCTATGATGATGTAGGGTCCAAGCCAATTAGGTTTGAATTTTCCCTTCTGTTCTCGGTTCTGTTGGTTCTTAGGATTCTCTCGCAGGACAAGATCTCCTACTTGGAATTCTCTAGGGTGAACCTTTTTGTTGAAGGCTTTGGACATCCGCTTTTTATAGACCCTCATATGGTCAAATGATGCTTTACGCTTCTCATCAAGAAGTTCCAATTCTTGCAATCTCATGGCGCGATAGTCTTCATCTGTAACTAGACCTTTGAGAGAGACCCAAAGTGATGGAATCTCAACCTCTAAAGGTAACACTGCTTCAGCGCCGTATGTGAGGGCAAAAGGAGTAGCCCCAGTTGGAGTACGAATACTCGTTCTATAGGCCCATAGGGCCGGATTTATCTGTAGGTGCCAGCCTCTACCATTCTTATGAACTGTTCTGTGCAAAATCTTGAGAATGGTTTTGTTTGAAGCCTCTGCTTGACCATTTCCTTGTGGGAAGCAAATGGAGGACCAATGTTGCTTTATCTTGAATCTTTGGCATAGTTCTTTAAGGTCCTTGTTTTTGAACTGACCTCCATTGTCAGTGATGATCTCAGATGGCACTCCATATCGACAGATGATATGGTTTAAAATAAATAAAGACACTGTCTTGCCTGAGGCAATAGAAAGTGGAACAACCTCTACCCATTTTGTGAAGTAGTCAGTAGTAGTGATAATGAACTTATGCCCACCTGATGAGTTGGGATGAATCTGCCCAACAAGATCAAAGGCCCATCGCTGAAATGGCCAGTGAGATATAGAAGGAATTAGCTCCCTACCTAGAGCATGTATCAGGTGTCCATGTGTCTGACATTTTTCACAAGACTTAGCAAATGCTATTGCATCTATCTGCATCGTAGGCCAATAGTACCCTGCCCTAAGCAACCTTCTAGCCATGGAAAGACCATTAGAATGTCCTCCACATATGCCCTCGTGGATGTCAACTAGCGCTTGATCGGATTCTTCCTTTTCTAAGCACCTAAGAAGTGTTCCATCTAGACCCCTCCTATACAAATCACCAGAGATGAGGGAATGGCGAGAGGCGTTGCGGATAAGGTTTCTTCTTTCAGATCGGTTAAATGTATCGGGGATGATTCCATCACGAAGATATGAGTAAATAGCACCATAGCGAGAGGATTCATGATTGATAAGGGTACAAATGACATGGCTTTCGGGTGAGTCAAATATGGGATATCTTCCACCAGGAATTCATAACTGGACTCATGTTCCTCTAACTAAAGAAGTGAAGCAAGGGTGGCCATAGCATCAGCTGCTTTGTTCTCAGCCCTAGGAATTTGCTGAAAGGTGACAAAAGTAAAATACCATCTTAATGAATCAACCATTTTTTTGTAAGGTACCAACTTGTCATCTTTTGTTTGGTATTGTTCATTGACTTGGTTGATGATCAACTGAGAATCCCCATAGATATGTACTTCTATGATATTCCACTCTATGGCCATTTTTAGTCCATTTGTCAAAGCCTCATACTCAGCTATGTTGTTTGTGCATGGAAAGAGTAACTTGTAAGATTTAGGAATAGTATACCCATGAGGAGAAACAAACAACACACCAGCTCCAGAACCATTTTGCATGCAGGAACCATCAAAGAATAGTTTCTAGGATCTTTCAGTCATGTACATAAGATGCTCATCTAGAAAGTTGACTTGAATGGGCATATTATCTTGAATAGGGAAATTAGCCAGTTGATCTGCAATAGCTTGGCCTTTGATTGCTTTGCGCTCAATATACTCTATGTCAAATTCAGAAAGAATCATCATCCATTTAGAAAGTCTACTCGTGAGAGCAGCTTTACCAAGCAAGTATTTGAGAGGATCAATTTTTGCTATGAGATGTATGGTGTGCGCGAGCATATAGTGTCACAATTTTTGAGAAGCAAACACTATTGCGAGGCAAGCTTTTTCAATACTAGTATAATTAAACTCATAAGAAACAAGAGTGCGACTAATATAATATATGGCCCTTTCTTTCCCTTGTTCATCTAATTGAGCCAACAATGCCCCTAGTGAAGATTCAGTAGCTGAGACATATAAAATGAGAGGTTTTCCTGGAATGGGAGGCATTAAAATGGGAGGATTTGCCAAATATTCTTTAATTTGATCCATGCTCTTTTGGCAATCCTCATTCTAGACACATTGAACACCTTTATGCAAATTTTTGTTGAAAGGTTGTGCTCTATCTGCCAATTGTGAAATAAACCTCGTTATGGATTGAAGGCGCCCTTGAAGACTCCTCATTTGGCTAACATTTTTGGGAGGTGGCATGCTTATAATGGCTTGAACCTTTTCAGGGTCCACTTCTATTCCTTTAGCCGAAATGATGAATCCCAATAATTTTCCAGAAGTAACACCAAATGCACACTTTTTTGGGTTTAATCTTAGTTGAAATTGTTCCATGCGATCTAGAATCACTTCTAAATCAGCCAAATGTGCTCCTCTTCTCTTAGACTTAGCCAAGGTGTCATCCACATAATCTTCCATATTCTTATGCATCATGTCATGGAAGATGGTTGTCATAGCTCTTTGGTAAGTAGCTCCTGCATTTTTCAATCCAAAGGGCATGACATTCCAACAATAAGTACCCCAGGCACATGTGAATGCAGTCTTTTCTTGATCCTCAGGAGCTATCTTGATCTGATTATAC